>JBCAUF010000042.1:10735856-10746171 GCA_038406115.1 Haemulon aurolineatum
ACGGTCTAATACTAAGTGTGATCGCTTATGTTTCTCTGGTAAAAGTGGGTCATGTTTATCAGTGCACTGCCAAAATATCTACCCTTATTAAAATACCAGAGTGGTCAGAAAACCCAGCGTTTGCTTCGCAGTGCAGTCTTGACTTCATTGAGAATTATTTTGGAGCTATTCTGCAGGCACAAAATTTAGAAATTTTTTACTGTGTGAAAGCCAGTTATCCTACCCAGCTGACAGATAACTGCATAACGTTATGACTGCACCAAACTGAATGACTAACCAGGATAAATCTAAGTTTTATTACACTGAGCCGGAGGAAGATCTGAATGAGTCCGACATGAATCTCGTTCGGGAATAGCTCTGAACTTTTGATGCTCGCCATCACTTATCGCCAGGCATAAACTCCGTCCCATTCAGCGAGGGAATGAAAGGCCCATTGAGTGTCTCTTTTACCGCGGCGTGGAGCTCGTTAGTGCCTCGGCTCGGCGCACGACCCTCAGCCCGGCGGCCTCTTCTTCTTTGTCAAATTTTATCGGTTAGACATTTCTCACATGGGTTATTATTGCGGATGATGGGCATGCCCAGATTGAGCCAAGTGCACTGTAGCAGGCACACAAAGCAGATTCTGTTTATGCTCGCAGCCTGTTTGTGGTAATAAACCATGCATCATAGCGCAGACTGGGTCTCACACACACACACACAGGCAGTGGTATTGATAAATGGAGTGTAATGACCATGTAAAGGCAGCAAAAGACTGTTGATCATATTGACGTAAACTATAAGGAATAACCAGACACATTCATAGTGCTGCCTTAATAATGTCGCATGGTCCGATTGACTTGATTGGTTCCTACAGGATCAGCATGGAGTCTCCTCCCTCCCTCAAACATGCACCGCATACACTCGCTCACTCACTCAGGTGTTCAGATCCGGTTGCTCTCCCACCAAATTATTCATTACCCTGCCATGTCTCCCCCTTGTTTCTCTCACAGCCGGCTTGTTCCATTGAGTTTATTTCCATTAACTCAGACTCTTAAACAATAGAGTGCGAATATCAGTAACTAATTTAGCCTGGGAACATGTCACACCGAACATCATTACTGTGATCTTTAAGCGTGATGAATGATTCATGTTTGTGCATGCTCGCCTGGCTTTTTATGATGTCTAATATGTCTCCCTGTTTTTTGGTCGCTGGTAAACATTTGTTTTGTGTCGTGAGCTTTTCAAGGCACAAGAAAACAGGGAAAACTGTTTGTGTTGCAGACGTTTCTTGCTCCTATGAGCCAAGTCTTCCCAGCAGAGGATGATGTCAACAAACATGTAGATGACAACTGTAAGGCATGATTTATTTATTTATTTCAGAACTGTTTTGATTTTTGTGTTCTTATTGTAATCTATTTCACAATGCCTTATTTCATCATTTCTTTTGTCTCATGTGTTGTCTCCTCAGGTTCCCTCATGTACTTGAATGAAGCCACTCTTCTCAACAATGTCAGAGTGCGGTACAACAAAGACCACATCTACGTACGTTTTGCTCTCCTTTCTACACTAATCCGCATTAGCACAAGTATAAACCTTTCATACTGTATGTGTGCCCTTGCAGTGGCTTAAAGTCATCACTATCCATCTGCATCATAAGCAGATACAGTAACAGGTTGGAGGACAGAATGAGAGAGGGATCCCTGTCCTTGTTTCCCTTGGGGGAGGGGATGGGGGGGGGGAGTACCAGGTGGTAAGGAGGGAAGGAAGGCTAGAAAAGGGTCACAAAGTCAGACTGGCAAACCCAATCCTGTTCCCAGTCACTCACTTAGGAAATGAGTTACAGCTGGTGGATGGGAAAAGCAAGACAGGGAGACAAGTAAAGGTGTGTCCTCAGCAGCCTTCACTGGGCTCATTTTCACCTCTGTTGTCTCTCATTATTCAATTATTTATGTGTATTTCTGCCATTTATTAACTTTCTCTAAACGCAGAGACTCTGACCGCACCCGTGTTCTCTTGCAGACATATGTGGCCAACATCTTGATAGCTGTGAATCCTTACTATGACATCCCCAAACTCTATGGCCCTGATGCCATCAAGTCGTACCAGGGGAAGTCGCTGGGAACTCTGCCACCTCACGTCTATGCTATAGGTGAGAGCTCACACCTTAAGCCAATACAGTAAGGTTTATAAGAAATGTAGAGTGATTTTTTTTTTGTGTGTGTGTGTCATCTTTTAAAAGCAACCTTCTCGATACTTCTCACTTTCTTATACCTTAAGATAACTTTATTTTACATTTTATTATTATTTCTTTATTTTTTAGCCGACAAAGCCTACAGAGACATGAAGGTTCTCAAGATGAGCCAGTCCATCATAGTTTCTGGTGAATCTGGTGCAGGGAAGACAGAAAACACCAAGTTTGTTCTCAGGTATGAGCCCACTGTCATCCTACCTTCACCGCACCCCTCTCTCTTATAAATGGTATATTCATAGGATACAAAGTCATGTTGCAAATCAAACTTTCCCCTCTCTTTCCAACCAAACCAAGATATTTCACTGCCAGGCCTCGAATGCACCACATCAAGAGTTACTGATAATACCTTGAAAATATCTCATGAAAAAAAGATGAACAGTAAAAGTCAAGTCAAAAGTCAAGCAAAACCAATGGCCTTCACAGCCTGCTGTCAGCCTTTATACAAGTTGCAATTGGTGCCCCATTCGACAGTCCCATAACCTGTTTTTAGAGAGCAACTTCAAACAATACAGAAGTGAGAGGAACACTAAAGGTGGAGAATTGGTCAAAAAGGCACCTCATTACCTCACTGTTACTGCAGCTGAAGCTGCTTTGCTTTGTATGTTGTGTAATTATGCAAGTGTCTTTTAAACTGATTTTATCAGCTGGTGATTTACTAAACATACTGCATTTTCCATTGTTGAAACCTTTGCCCATCCTGTAGGTATCTCACCACAACATATGGAAGCGGTCAAGATATTGATGAGAGAATTGTAGAAGGTAATACAATAACAAATTCAAGTAACTTTGTATTTACTGTGTGGGGGCAGTGTGATCCTGAGTCGTTTTTTCCTTCTCTAAATCTCAGCAAATCCCCTTCTTGAGGCCTTTGGAAACGCAAAGACCGTCCGGAATAATAACAGCAGTCGCTTTGGGAAATTTGTGGAAATCCACTTCAATGAGAAGGTAATAGATGTTCACTGATTATGTTCTAGCTTGGTCTATAGCTCGCTGTAATCTGGTTTTAAGACCTGGTGCTTGTCTCGTCACCAGAATGCAGTTGTTGGTGGATTCGTCTCCCATTACCTGCTGGAGAAGTCGAGGATTTGCATGCAAAGCAACGACGAAAGGAACTACCACATCTTCTACAGGCTGTGTGCCGGGGCGTCCGAGGACATCAAGAAGAAACTGCACCTGGACTCTCCAGACAGCTTCAGGGTCAGAGGGCTTAGAATATATACAATATAATACTGTATTTTAAGTCGAGACAAGATCAAGATTTTGAGTTTCTTCAGAAATTAACAAATTGAGGAATTATTGTTTTTTTGAAAGAGGCATAAATTAGCATTTTGAGCTGTTCGCATGTAGCTAAACAGGCTTAATTTTTCTTTCTTAGTATTTTCGAGGAGACTTTGATTGGCAGTTCTGTGGAAGCCCACTAGATGTCACATGAGCTTATTTTTAGTGATGTATGTCAGGAGGTCCTCCCAAGTGAAATCAAAACATTTCACAATTGAATTCTTTCCCTTTCGGATGCAATTATCAACTCAGCTGGGGCAAAATCAGAGAGCGTAAAGGCTTTTACCCCAGCCATGCTCTCCAAGACAACACTTAACGGAACAACAGGCAGCTCAAGCTGTTCCTTTCGATGTTTATCATAGTGTCATTATATCAGGTCCCTAAAGTGACACCCACGTCAACAGAGGCAATTACTTCACGCGATTCAACACTAGTCAGCTGTAGAGCAATATCAGAAGACGGCAAAGTAAATCTTTTAGATGATGAAAATCAATACAGAAATCCCCAAAGGGTTTGCCACCATGAGTGAAATACATTTATACTGTGTCTGAATTTAATTTCTCAAAGTGTTAATTACGTATAAATGTTTCAAAGTTGATTTTTTTTTTTTTCTTCACACATTGCAGTACCTGAACCGAGGATGCACCAGATACTTTGCCAGTAAGGACTCTGATAAACAAATCATGCAGAACCGCAAGAGTCCGGAGGTAATGTCACGCTCTGGCCTGTTTGATCACACTTGGGTAACATTTTCCTACCATGCTGCAGCATATTTAATTATAAATAAATAAGTTTATATTGTAATGCAACACGTTTGTATTCTTTCCTGAGCGATAAGTCATTTAGATTGATGCAGAGCGTGTTACTTTTTTTCCCCCAACAATGCTGACTGAGCACTGGATTGGGAACAAATCCCAAACCGCGTTCAAGGAAATCAGCTGCACATGTGAAGTGTCGTGCAGGAGCCGGTCAATCTTAAGAGTATTTCACGCCAAGAAATTAGTTATGGTCTCCTCATTTGATGAATTATGTATGATATGGAAAATAACCAGTGGTTTGTTGAGTTTCGCTGCAAAGCCTGCAGGAGATGTGTAATTAATATCATGAAACAATTAGGAGAGTAAGTGTGACATGTGGCTCTCTCAGGGACTAATTATACGTGTTCATTTTACTTCTTGTTTTCTAAGGTAGAATAATATCTTCTTTTATGTTAATCAAAGCTTCAGGAAAATCAGGTGAGGTCGTGGTAAACAGAGGAGTTGCTTTAATTTCTTTTAATGGATTTATGCTCATAAGTGGTTTATTTAGCTTAGTTTGTTCAAGAGAAGTGCAGTGATTGGACCTTTTTGTTTTACCTTAGAGGACTGACAAGTCAGCTGATGTTAGATTAGCAGTGCCTCAGTTTCACCGTCACTCTACCAGTCCAGCTTTTCATCTGCTCTATGTATTCATCATTTGTGTTTCCCAGTTGAAATGTTAAGTCCTAAGTGCAAATTAAAATCTGTTCTCATGGTCCGTTCCCCCCTTTTAATATCTGTCAAAGGGTCTTTATTTAACAAGCTCACTACAGTATGTGCTTACAAGATCAATAACAGCGCCTTAATGATGGAGGCACTGAAAGCCGTGTGGTTGTAAGTACATTGTGTGTGATTAATGTGTTGCTAATTCAGTCATTGTACATCTGTCTGTCCTTCCACGTGGCGGTGTGGTGTAGGACAATAAGGTGATGCTTCCTTTCTTCTCAGGGCTTTGTGCTCCCTGCTCTTTATCCTGTGTTTTTCCTTAAGTAAACACTGAGACTCTCAGGTCTTACATGCTGCTGTTTGTAGTGCAAACAGGAAATGAGAGTGCATGCTTCCTGTCCCTCTTGCATGTATCTGCCAGGTTTGGTCGGGGCTGGGGTGTTGCTTGGATAGAGACATACAAAGGGTGTTATGGAAAGCTTATTCAGCTTTTTTCATACAATGCAGGGCTGCACAGTTATTGTATATTTCTCATGGTTCTCAGTCAGTGTTTGTTAAAGACTGACGTTTTATGTTGACGGCTCGCTGTTCTTGAAAATAAAACATGAAAAAGCTGCAGTGGCCCTCAGTACAAGAGCTATGAATTGTCTCATCTTACAGTGTAAACAGGTGGACTATTATTATAGTAATAACTGTGCAGCCCTTGTTAATTATCACTGTATGATGTACGGTCTTGACTCCTCGTGAATCTTGGAAGCGCTCTGCATGCTTGTTTTTTTTTTCTGCTTTCATCATCCCTGAGATATTGGTAGATATTAAATTTGCTGTGTTTTTTGGTATTATTTCATTAATACTGGACTGGCTACTGTAGCAGAGCAGCCTTAGTTCATAGGATGGTGTGCTTGCTGTGTGCTGCTAGTGGGGGCTTTTTTTTTTTTTACAGTAGGCTGTTATATTTTGGCTGCAAATTTAAAGTCCATGTTAAACATGTGGCTTTTATAGTTTGCCGTCCAATTCAATTTAGAGTCCGATTTACTCAATATTCAAGGATAATTTAATGAAGCTTCTTTAATATACTGTAGAACATGGATTTCTATTTGTGAATTATTTCTCGTTCGAGTAAATCGTGATTTGAATTGAATGCTCGCGCGCCGTCTGTTTTCCTCCTGACCTCGACTCTCTCTGACTCGCTAATGTGTTCTGCAGCATGTGAAGGTGGGTGCTCTGAAGGACCCTCTTCTCGACGACCAGGGCGACTTCAACAGGATGTGTGTGGCCATGAAGAAGATCGGCCTGGACGACACCGAGAAGCTCGACCTGTTCAGGGTGGTCGCGGGCGTCCTGCATCTGGGCAACATCGACTTTGAAGAAACGGGGAGCTCCTCAGGTTAGACAGATGCTGTCGTTACAGATATTTACAACATCTTGTGATTAATCTGTCAATATTTACATACTGGTGAGATCTTTCTCAAGAACTTGTCATTGTAAGGGGATTTTAAAGGCTTGTGCGTCTGTTGCAGGTGGCTGTGTCCTGAAGAATCAGTCAGGCCAGACGCTGGAGTACTGTGCCGATCTGCTGGGTCTGGACCAGGATGATTTGCGCGTCAGCCTCACAACCAGGGTCATGCTCACTACAGCAGGGGGCGCCAAAGGAACAGTTATCAAGTAAGAACAACGGCACTCGCCTTCAAAGATCTGTGACTCTTTGCGACTTCTTTTGAAAATGTTTTTGGTGAAGGAAAAAAAATATCCTTAGCTCCTCCAGAAGCTGCAACTGAACTCTTGGAGTGAAGGCAGGAAGTTCATGGTAGGTCTGAAAATAGCTACTGTAATAATCCCATATAGAGATTAACCAACTAGAATTTAATTGACAGGGGCAGTGGCCAGGCAGTTGGTGGTGTACTTATCAGTACCATCTTGCAACGGTTGAATGAAGAAGTCTTTATTGTGCAAGATGATGAGATTAAATCCTGACACTGAATTGAACCTTTTTATTTTACGGTGTTATTATGAAGGTTGTATTATAGATGCGATTATTCATTCCAGGCAAGTGCTCTGACTCAAACTCACAGCAAACTCACGGAAAAGGGACACGGCAGCACAAATGCAAGGGGATTCTCTTTTAGGATATTTTGCTTAGATAAACTGCATTTCTACATGATTGCATGCGTTGCAGTACTGGCACTGCTCCTCTGTACTTTGGTGGTGATGTGGCGTTTGAGCGATGGGGCCAGGTTTGATCGATTAATATTTCAGCAGGGCCAGATGCTGGCCTGGCCTGGAAGTGTTTTCTCCACATAAATAATGCATCCTGTATCTGAAGAGGCAGGCGAGCATGGCTGCAGTACAGTAAAGGCCCGGTGTCTGGGGAGCAGGTGGAGCGAAGGGGGCTTGGCTTTGTCATTAAGCCCCAGACAGATCCACCCCACCCCTGGGAGGTTGAGGTTTACAGAGGAGGTGGCGGACCTGATGGTATCGGGGATGACTGAGTCTCTAACTAGTGCGCATATGAGACATTGCGATGGATAAAAATGCCTGTCACTGAGATGAATTATGAGGATCTCATGTGTTTTCTTAGACTTGCTGCTATTTGAATAGGCTTCCTCAGCCATGGCACAGGTGTTTAAACGAATGTTTGAAATGGATGAGGGTTTTTTTTTTTTCTTTTTTGCAGACCGGGCAGGTGGAATATCAAAAGAAAAAAAGGAGGTGACAGTCTCTCATAGCAAGAGAGACCTGTTCATTTTAAATTCAATTTCTCCCCAGCTGGGACGACTAGGTTGAACTCTGGGTCACTGTGGAACTGCACTTTGTCCTCACAGTCAACCTCTCTAAATAATTTAAAAATAAATGGTGTTAAAGCACCATTAGGGAGTATAGTCAAGTTCAAGGTTCATATTTTAGTTTTAATGTCTCGTCTTTGGCTCGGAGACCCTCATTTTAAAGCGATCGCCTGGCTTGACTGTACTCTATGCGGCAGAAAGTCACGTCGACAGAGCAAAAGTTTTCGCTGCCACATGAAAATTGGGTTGATTACAGAGAAAAAAAAAACAAAAAGAAAGAGTTTTAATAAGAGGCTCGCGTGTCCCAGTTTCGGACTGCCTCTCACTGCCCCACTTTGTGTGTCCCTCCAGGGTGCCGCTAAAGGTGGAACAAGCAAACAATGCCCGCGACGCCCTGGCCAAGGCAGTGTACAGCCGCCTCTTCGATCATGTCGTCAAACGAGTAAACCAGTGTTTCCCCTTCGAGACCTCCTCCAACTTCATCGGCGTGTTGGACATCGCTGGCTTTGGTAATAAAATGCATTTATTGCTCAATAAACAGTAAAAATTTCAGCTAGACTTACCACAATGTATACATTTTGGCTAACATCACTGAAAATATGACAGAAAAACTAAACATAGGAGCTTCTGCATCTTCCCAGATTGACTGCATTTCACTTTTGTTTAGAATTCACTCTGCCTAAAGAGACACTTGTCAGTGCAGCTTGTTTCTTAATATAAGTACCCTAATGCACACACACACTTCATTACCAGAGCTCATGCTTGAGAATTAATTTCCCCCGACTGCCATAATTAACACAGGCTTTGCAAAAAAAAAATTTCATTTTGGGAAAATTAATTGAAATACTTGTTTCTTTTTCTGCTTCTTCTGCTTTTTTTTTTTCCTCCTCAGAGTATTTTGAACACAACAGCTTTGAGCAGTTCTGTATCAATTACTGCAACGAGAAGCTGCAGCAGTTCTTCAACGAGCGTATTCTCAAAGAGGTGGGTGAGCAGCACTGTGGATTACGGTGATTCGGCGCGGTGTTGCCTCTTTATCCCGGGAAACCTGCCACGTCATGTCACTCACAAGCCAAACTTACGGACTCTTTCACGAGCCAGGACGACGCGCCTGGCACACTAAGCCCCTCTGTCTCTCTCTTCTCTTCTTTTTCTCCCGTATATTTTCCCTCCGTCTCTCCTGTGCTCTCTCATTAGAATGCTAATTTCTCAAGGGACGTGATGAGGCTTGTTCCTCTCCTGTGATCTCTTAACGCTATTCTCTTCCAAGGTCTCCAATTAAGGCACCACGATTCTGGTTTAGGCCTCTTTCTCATTATCTGAATCGTGTGTTGATGGGATGTTTTTCTTGTTTGTTTGGTTTTTTTGAAGTGCTCTGAAGCCACTCAGAAAAATGCAAACTAATTTTACATCAGATCATTTTTTAAATGTTTTTTTTTTCTCTCAGTTTTGACATCAGGCTCATGTCTTTGCAGGAGCAAGAGCTGTATCAAAGGGAAGGACTGGGAGTGAACGAGGTGCATTATGTTGACAACCAGGACTGCATAGGTAGGTGTCTATGTCAGCTTCTGCTGAGCACAATGCTGATCCTGAAACTCTATTTGCTTTTTAAAAATTCACCTCCTCCTCCTGCAAAATGTCACTATCGAAAATAAAAAAAAAACTATCTCAGCATTGCACACTGCAAAGAAAATAAAAAACATAATGCGGGACTTTGATCATATCTCCTCCTGAAGCTGATAAGATATCTAACTGGAGCTGCTTTCAAATGCCAGGAATCAAAGGTGAACTTGTGTAGGAGTGTGCGTATACTGATACCTGCATGCATCTTGGGCGATCTTCGAAGGTAAAGAAAAGCAGGACGCCATTAAGATGAGGTGTTGCCTTTGACGATTTGTGCTGGGAAACATGAAATGACTGGCAGAGACGTGGATGTCTGGTGTCTGGCACTCAGTGCAAGCGCACCGACGTTTGTTCAGTGTAAAATCAGTTCACCCACACGGCATTCATTTGGGCCATTCCTCCTGCTCTGGGCTACACGTCAGAGTGGCGAGAATACACCTGTCAGGGGTTGGATGGGGGGGGGACAAAAATACCGACTTCTCATTATCCGAGAAGCTGGCATATCGGTGTGTCTGAAGGGAGCAAGCGTAATGAGTATTTGTGGGTTTTATGGCCTCCTTTGGCGCAGCGAGAAGCCGGAGAAATAATGCCCCCTTGTTTTTGTTGTCTCTGTCCTCGAATCGAATCCTCAAATTAATGGGATGGAGTAGTCAGCGTATCAAGGTGAAGCAGTTTTGATTTGTATTTCAAAGGCTGCGATCGTTCAGGTGCGAGGTTAACTGACGGCCGTGAATAACATTTATGACTTGCAAATGACCGTTTGGGTTGGCCATTAATTCACTCATCAATCTCCAGGATTTATGCACAGGTGCTTGTTCATGCAAATTTCCTTTTTTTTCCTGAGGTCCTTGGCTATTAGATTATATTCCAAACACAGCATGGCGTATGAATAATTCAGATATATGGCTAAATGAGCATCCTGATGAACATGTTTTTTT
>JBCAUF010000042.1:10775763-10788634 GCA_038406115.1 Haemulon aurolineatum
GAAGCAAAATGTTCTTGCTCGGATTGTTGGGATTGGGAAGAGGCAGAGCTCGAAGGGTATGGCAATGTGGACACTTGAGTTAAGACACCATCATCATTCTCAAACACTGGGTTCTCCCTCAAAGTATTCTCAAAGGCATACGGAGCAAGGGTGTGCCTACAATGTAGAGGAAAACACGATACAAAACATCACAAATCACTGCAGAAGCTCCATACACCCTGTAAGAAAAGTGGCAAAGAAATAAAAGGGCTTGTACTTACACCAAAGTGATAGCCTTTCTGGTATTTATACATTTCTTGTTGATGAAAATCAGAATGCCAATGATGGCACAAACAAGGCAGAGGCTTCCCACCAGGCAGGTTACGATCATCGAAGGATCCACTGGCAGCGACACCAGGTCTTTGCAGCGCTCTCCGTGGTAGTGCCAGTATTTACCTACAGGGCACCTGCGAGAGGTGAGAAAACACATATGATGCATGAGAGGGAAGAAGGCCTTTTCACTCTGAAAGCCAGGCACAGAAGAAACGCAGAGGAATGCACCTAGTTTTGATTTCTGCTTTCTGGGGCATGGTGTAACAATAAATGATCCATGATGTCATCGTAAATAGGCTCCATAAAATATATGAAAACCAATGAAATCACGACAGATTTATTCTCACAATTCCAAAATGGATAAAACCACCCAATATTCAGCATCTTGTTGAGAACAACACGGGAATAACAAACTAAGAGAGCAAGATGATCGTTAGATGTTGGCCTCAAAACTAGAGATTTGCTTATTGTTTATCTCTTGTGTGTGATAACATAGTACTGTTCAGCATTTAACACTCAAATCTTGAAGTGAATCTTGAGATGTCCTTGAATGCACCACCAAGCGGGTTTTAACACAGTCCCTGCTTGTGCTTGCAACTGTATTACAGTAAAAAGTTGAGAATGCGATGTGCTTTCCAATCTCAAGCAAGTTTGAGGTCTTTGCAGTAGTGAAATGAATGCAAAGTGACGGCAGCCAGACAAAAAGGAATTTGGAAAAACTTATGGTGTGTTTCTGAATGTAGAGTCGATACACCTACGCTAAAACCTTTCCTTCCATTAGTCAGCTTTTGTGTACCTGCAGGTGGCTCCATGCCCTGGGATTATTTCGCACAGCCCACCATTCATGCAGTAGTCTGGCTGCAAAGCGCAGGTGCTTTGACACGGCAGGCCGTCCACGGCGCTGTAGCCCGGATCGCACAGACACTCGGCCTCCTCGGTCCAACTGTTCACCACGCAGCGTGAAAACTCATTGCATGCCAGGAACTTACAGGGGTCTGCTTGGTCAGCTGAAACCAACAGAGGGGGAGAGGGGAATCAAACAGAGAGGAGAGGTGTGTACGGACCAGAGAGGTGATGGCTCATTAACATTAATGCAGTGTCCACCTGTCTGGAGATTCAGAGGAGAAATTAAAGGGCATTTTGATTGATGTGAATTAAGGCGACCGCTTTCAATAAGGTGCGTTTAATGAGGTCACAGTCGTGAACTTTGCCAAGCAAAAAGATGCATCAGATTTATAGTGCGCCTCACCTACACACGGTAAAAGACAGCAGAGAGTTGTGGACGGGCACTCTGACCTTGCAGCATGAATGAGCATGTCACTGCAGGAACAGATTATGGATTTTCTTTGCTATGCATGAGGTGCCTGCATCCTTTAATCTTTATTGTGACTTTGCTTTTCCTTTTGCACGTTTTTACCTTTTTTTTTTCTTTTTTTAGTACAATGTTTTTTAGGGCACAACAGTGATTACACCACATAAGCGAGGACATTTCACCTGGTTCTACTTCCAAAGAGCGACTGTCAATCTCAATGTCAAGCCTTTTAGATGCTGCACTGCAGAAGTCCTCAAGCACACAGTGCACAGCCTCGGTGACGTTATAAGGTACCGGTTTGTCCAGTTTCATCCTGCTGTTTACCACAACGCTGCCGTTCCTGAAGTTGAGGATCTCCAGCTGCTTAAATCCAGTCAAATTGGACTGTAAATATGGCAGAAGCTGTGGGGAGGGAAGAGGAAAACAAATGTGTTAATACTTAAGCAGTTTGTTCAGCTATTTTCTTTTAATCTTTCAGAAGATGTGCTGAATGTCATTTTTAAAGATTAGTTGTCTGTTCAGTTAGTAATCAGTGCAGCATGAAAATGGAGTATAGTATTCCTGGAAAGCAACACTCAAGCAAGATTGATTTCATCTTACATGGTAAAAATGAAATCATTCTTGATCCTAGGAGGACAAAGATTTCCACCTGCATGTTTAGGTTAATGAAATGATGTCAGTGTCAAGTGTCAGTATCTTTACTACGTCCTCCTGAGAGGAACACCAGGGCGGCAGAGTCCACGTTTACCTGTGATTTTACTGCCACGATGACAGGACTGAGGTTGTCGAAGCACGGCTGATTCTGAATTATTCAGGTCACATTTTACAGTGTGAATGCTATGAATAGTTCATAATTAAATTTTGATGCAAGCATGAAATCCTGCCATTGCGGCGCCAACTGTGTGTGATTAGATCCAGAACAAAATTGCATTAGCATGAGAACATAGAACGCGCTAATTCGAGTCACTGGAGAGCCCGAGAACACACCATGAGAAGATCAGACACTTAAAAAAAGACTTGCATGACATCAAAGCTCATATATGCTGTGTGGTGAAGTGCACTAACAGTAACATATGCTGTATTGTTGGGTCAAGTATCTCTGCATTATCCCACCTACTGTAGCCTACACTGCCCCACAAAGACGATAAACATGGTATCTACACACAGCAGCTGATAAAGCAATTAAGTTCAGACCAACATCTGTTTTGTCATATTTAAATTATTATGCTAAAGGTAGTGTAGCCTATTTTTCCTCCCTATTTCCTCGAATTGAAAAGCCTGTTTAGGTTCTTCAACATCTTAGTAATTGAGTTTGTTATACCACATAATTAATGCAGAAGCAAAAACTAATAACAAAGTTAATAAAAAAGTAACACCAGCTAAATGTAGTATTAGATTATAAATTAACGTAATAAACTCAAGAAGTCAAATGGACAAGAAAGCTGTCATTTCTAAATTTGTCCATGTAGGTTTTAGGTTTATGTACAGACTGTGGCAGTGATTCATTATTAATTATTGTAAAATTGGTCTACAATAGTATATAAACTAGCTAAGGTCCTTTAAACTTGACTGTTTCTGTGGCTGCCCTCTGTCTACAGTGCACATCACCAACAGCTAGTTAAGAAAAAAAAATCTATGCCACCACTTTTAAGTTGTATTTTACAATTTTCCACATTGTTGCATCTGAAAAAAATATTCCCACAGACTCAGACTTGCGGCTCCGATAACTGAGAAACCAATCTATTAAGACTATGGGCTCGGACTGATGACAGTGGTGATATTTAGGCGCGGAGGAAGTCAACCAGCTCAAGTAATGGACCTGCATCAATGTTCATCGATCCGAACCCGCTCTCCTCCCAGCCACTTCACGTTCACTACAGACGGGGCAAACATCAAACAGCCACAGTGTGAGAGGCAGAGATTACGATGCTTTAGCTGGCCTGGCTGTCGAGCGGGAGATAAGAGGCCTTAAGGAGCTCTGCTCTGATCGGGTTACTTCACTTATCACCGGCAGACAGTTTAGTGAGGGCTACAGTAGTTCCCTATGGCTAATAGTCTCTGAGAAAAGAGGGGAGAATGAGAGGGTCCAACTTCCCGAACAAATGGGCAAAATCCCAAAGTACAACTGGACGCAAAGCTTGCCTTTTTGGTCATCCATTTGTCTCAATGCAGAATGTCAAGTATTAGATGTACACTGTAGATTAGATACCAGTCCGCAGCTCTATCCCCCTTCACACAAGGTCAAGGCCGAGTTCTTTCACAACAAACCTCAGAGCGGTCTGTTTTGTGAACTAATGAGATTTCTCTGTCGCCTGCGTGCACGACTTTTGTAAAGAAACGAAGACAGCATGGCTCAAACACAACTATAAGTTCAGTCTTTGACACAATCACATCTGCTTCTCTGAGGTTACACATGTATCTACTGGTTCTTGTTTTGTAAACCTGATGAAACATCCCTTCTCTGATGTTAAAAAACACAAAGTGACAAGAAATATTATGCTGCCATGAAAATAGTAAGGAAAATAAAGCAATTCCAACCTCCATGTCCAATTTTATTGGTTGCTTCACAAACCAGTAGGTACAGGAGTAATGGAGGAGTGTGGCAAAATCAAACAGGGGGAACTGCAAGCCACTGGAGGCTAATGGTTCATATATATGTATATAAATACTATATATGAGAGACACTGAATGTACGTTTTCACAAATGGGGTCCAATAGCCAGCAAAACATTACATTATGTCAGTTTAAATGGGCTGCTGAATGTATGTTATTTGACATTTCTAAATGATTACCCCCGCTATTTTTCCAGTGATTTATAAACCACCTTGGACCGGTTTGAAAAATCTGTCCCCTCCTTTACCTTAATAGCCCATTTAAAGGACGATAGGTGGACTTTTCCTAATGGAGTAGAGACAATAGACAGTAGACGGTAAATACTTACCAGTTCAAACATCTGACCACATTAGTTTTGCCAGGAAGCTAAATACATTGATTAATGAGGAGAACTGTAGAAACCACAGTTTGGGCAACCATTAAAGATTGGAAATGGAGTCTTATTTTCATTATTGCCTTTGATTTCTGGCTGCATCTGCACATGTAATTTGCATCTATGTATCCCTACTACTTCAGATTGTGTTCTCTGATCCAACGTGGACATTAATTATTTCTATATTTTGCACAAAAACAGTCTAACTTAATTAGGAAAAAGCTGTTTCAGAATACAAAATTAAAACACCAGTACACTAGTTATAATAACTTAGTAAAAATGACTGATAATTGTGAAACTATAACACATTATTGATGATTTAGCAGGCTTGTCGCTCTCTGTCAGAAAACTAATCCTACATGCCCCAGTAGCTCACATTCCCTCTGCTCCTTGGCATTGCAGTAAACACACAATGCAGTTTGTATCGATGCTCCGCCTTCAGTTTGAGGCTGAGGCCTTTTATGTAACAAAGAGTGCAGGGCACCTCTGAGCGAGCCTAAAAATATGTCCCCTCCGTCAACCTCGGGGTAAGCCTTGAAACTAAATAGGGATGTCAAGTGATGCTTCTGGCTTTGATGTTCGCTAATAGGTGCAGGTTTAAAAGAGACACACTCCTCACCTGCTTGCCAGCAGCTAATGCAAATTTAGAGAAAAAGAGCGATATTGCCTATGTGCCAGAAAAAAAGCATCAAAAGGAGACATTCCAGCATTGACTGCAGGTATGTGCATTGGGTTTACACATACGTGCTCCAACACAAAAAAACCTTGACCAATCTGTGGATCTATTTTATTTCATTGTCTTGTTGCCTGTAGTAGGAAATACAAGTAGTATGTCTATAACAGTAGATACAGTAATGCTACTGCAACATGCATACAGATGTCCACACCAACCTGACTGATGTCGCACTAAGCAGATTGGATCCATTAATAGCACAATGTGTGTGGTGCTGGAACTGACCAGAATTACTTAAAGCTTCTTACCACAAGTCACAAACCTCTGAGTCCTACAATGACTAAGGCAGACCCAGGTCTCATGATTCAGACTACCCTGGGCTAGTTCCCGCTCTACCATGTGCAAAGCAACTCAGTTTTAGCAAAACAAAATGCACAAAGCTGCGTGACTTTTCTTTACTAGCCTCACTGAGCCTATTGTTTACATTGTTCTGCTCCACATGAATTCATTTATTCACTTCATTCGCTCTGAAAGTTTAACTTTAAGGCTTCAAACATGCACAGACACCCTGGTCAGTGTTGCAACACACATATGAACGACAAATATACAAAAATAAATTCTGGATTTCTCCGGTGAGAAACTAACCTGCTTGACTAAACTTGTACACATAAACAGAAACATATAGTCCCACAACAGATACAATAATCAGTGCATGCTGTATTATATGATACAAAGCAGCTTTGACAAGCAACATCTCTTGTCCAGAGAGCTTCTATGTACAAAGAAATGACAACAGATGTTTTGACACCACTCTCCTGTCTGTCAACTTCGTATGAGGCTACATCTGGCAACCTGTTAACCTTAACTTAACAAAAAGACTAAAAACAAGGGGGAACAGCAGCATGACTCTGCCCAAAGGCTAATCTGCCGACTGGCACCTGTAGCCTAAAGCACAATAACATCAAGTTGTTTTAATTTGTTTATTCCATACAAAAGTATTGCTGTAAAAACAACAGTTTGTGATTTTACTGTGCCAAATTATGTCTTGGCCAGGTACTGGAGTCTCGTTGTCACCGTTAATTTGCCTGCCAGATAAGGATGGGCATGAGTGCTCCAGTACTAGATCTGGACGTCAATATTTGTACGTAAAAGGCAAATGCATTTCTTTTTGATGTTCAGCCTCACTTGATCTAACGTGATCAGAATAGTGACCAGGCATAAATAAACCAAATGAATGTGCAAAACAAGCCATACATTAAACCTGTATATCATACAACAACAACAATAAATCATTTTGCTGATTAACCATTTGCACATTGATCACAAGAAGAAAACAGCGGCGACAGGTGACAGGCTCATAAACTCATTCACTCGTAGTATTAGCATGTGTCGTTCTGATGCCACCAAGGCTGAGAAGATTAGCCGGCTCATTACAAAAATGGTCACTGGAAATATGCCCCAGTTAAGCCTTGTGAAAGGAGACTTGCACAAGCTGATGGTGTATGTTGAATACAAGCTACCATCACATCAAAAAACAACTATTAGAGTGAAGAAAAGTTGGCTGAACCTTAACCTCTAATTTTCGCTTGAGTGTCCATTTTGGACCATATTAAGTTTTTCTCTTTTTTCTTTGGTTTAAAGTAGTCTACATAATTTTATGTGAGTATTCAGATACGGAAATTCCTTAAAATGCCCATCAATACTTTTTGCCTGTTTCTCCTTGTTTCTAGTCTTTATGCTAGGCCAACTTAACCAGCCTTTGAGCTACATCTACATATTGAATGGACAGATATGAAAGTGGCCTTTCAGGATGCACCATACCAGAAAGCAAATAAAAACTATTAATGTTAAATATTTTGCATGTTAACCTCTGTTGGTTCCTAAAACCTTAAATTTCCACTTAGTAGCAGAAGCCTGTTTTTACTTTATGTTTTTCAAAATGACCCACTGAAATATGTGTCACACTGAATCTCAACAGTCCCTTAAAGCCAAAACCTGAAAACAATTCAAAAAATTAAGGCAAAGTACACAATAACAAGCAATATTACCAGATCAACAGATAAAACCAATAGACAGGGATAGCTTTAGTAGGAATGCCTAATGTCTAATATGAGGACAAAAGCAAAGACGAAAACTAAAGCTGAGTATTTCAAACATGTTAGAAATGTTAGGTGCTTTCAGATTGTTAGATACTGCATTTCGGAAAGGTTAGTTAAGAAACAGAAAGGTCATGCTCTCTTTGAGGCATTGGAGACGTAGTTCCAATATGGAAAAAACAGAATACCGGTATGGAGGCTAAAGTCGTCTGTTTCCTAGGCCCAGATTTACTGGAAGCTCCAGGGTTTGGCGATTTTCTGGACCCAGAGTGCTGTGTCTGAGTGAGACAAAATAATTCTTTATATGTACTGACACAATGGCTCCTCTTAAAATTTTAGCATTGGTATACTGCAGATTCATTAAAGAATTTGGCGACTGTTTAAAATCTTGTCACATGTACAACAGTTTTTGTAAAAAAAAAAAATGTATTGAAGAAAAAATATAAATTAATTATAATTCACAGTTAATTTCAGGATTTTAAAAAATGGCAGTGAGGATAAGGCTTACTGCAAAGAGTATCCTCACATGTGCAGGACAATGAGATTTAGATTAAGCCCCAGCTGAGCAACTAATTTACAAAAATGTAATCTAAAACCTGGGTTTAACAGCTTACAAGTTACCATATTGCACAAATGTATTTCTAACAAACATTCCAGCTTGGCCTACAAAAAAAGCAAATATGAGAATGTAGCATGCAAAAACATGATATCCAGCACAAAAGCTTGTGTACCTACCAGCTCAAGAAAGGTATTCTCCAGTGATTTATACTCTGGGGAGCTCTTGTTGAACAGGTCATCAGAAAACATCATGTTAGTGACCCTCAAGCTAAAGAAAACCACTAACTCTTTGTTCTTGTCCACTATGGTCATCAAAGGGGTGCTGGCCTGTCTCATAGCCGGTGCAGCCGTGGATTCATATGGACCTTCGTCAGACTCTGAGGGGAATCCACTACCGCTCTCTTCTTCCAGGAGTTCGGTCATTTCTGCCTCCGTCCTGTTCTGACTTAACCCTACATCGTCTTGAATGTTTGAGTTCTGAGGGGGCAGGTCTGTTGAGATCGGTGTCACTCCGCTGTGCCCCCCGCTGGTTTCGTCACTGTCCTCTGGGGCTTCATCGCTCTCTGCCGGGGATGGCAAGGGCTCCACATCTGGTTCTGGTTCAGTGCCTTGGACAGGATCCTCATGCGTTGGTGGTGTGGAGACGGGCACTGCTGCCTCTATGACAGGTGTCTGAGTAATTGTGGGGTCTGTAGACTCTGCAGGGTCATGTTGAACCTCAGCAGGTGCCTCAGTGATTTCTGCTTCTGCTTGGGAGTCCGGAGTTGCCAAGGGAAAGTCCTCATTTTGCTCCTGAGGGACTCCATCAGCAGATTCAGGTTCTTGTAAAATAAAATATATCAGAAAAGAGATATATAACCAGAGGGAGTTAATTTGTGTGAATGGAAAAAAAAATTAAGTATACTTATTGACATATACTGGTACGATTGCAATTTAGGCCAGGTGTCATGCACTCATCCATTTTACATTTAGGTAATGATTTAATTTTATATTTCAACAATGTAAGACAATCAATAGGGCTCTCATGTTTTTGAGTTATGGAGCTAGACACATGAGGAGTGTGGTAGCCTGACTCTCTCCAAAGTTGAGAAATACTCCAACCAGGACCTCTAATGCTCAATAATTAGCATGTTTTAAACATTTTTGCCTAATCCACTCACAAACTGGAGTGTAAAAAAAGACTTGTGGTTGTGGGTTTATTTACATGTTGTAAAATTAACAATTTCCTGGCTAACAATAGAGTGCAGTTACATTGCAGTGTCTTGCCTTCAAAGTGAGATGACAGCTAGCATCTGTGCAAGTTGCTCAAATTGCTAACATATAACTATCAAAAAAAGTTTTTTTCTAACTTTATAAATTGCCAGGCTCGCTGTTTCTTCATATTTCTCGTCTTTATGCTAATTTATGACCCAAGAATGAGAGTGGTCAATCTTATCATCTGACTCTCATAAACAAAGAGAGAGGGCATAATTCCCCAAATGTAAAACTCTTCTTTTTTGTAGTTTTAAGCTTCTTGTAACATAAAGTCACATCTTACTTAATTTATGAAACATGTTTTTTACAATGAAATCTTTTCAAAGACTTTTTTGTTTGTTTTTTATGGCTGCGCCGTTCGTCAAATTAAAACTAAGTAGATGTATTATGCATCATTTTACTCCCATTTCCCCCAAAATTCAGTATGACAAGCCTGACACATTTGGCGTCTTCTGAAACTCTGCTAGAATTTAAAATGAAGTTCTGCAGGTTTGAACAAAATATGGCTGCACAGCAGGAGTTCGTAATGACTCGACCACCAGCAGGCCGCTGCTTGTTAATGGGTTTTAATATGATGTATTGCCTCAGCAGGGGTTGTCTCCATGTGCAAACTCCAAGTCTAACTGTACTCCCATTTCTATTTCCTGTGAGAGTTGATTGTTCTGTGCAGACATGTGTGGGTAGAAGAAGAAAAAAAAGAGGTCACTGCATGTTTGGTCAGTCCAAAGTTAAAAATTGTAGTGGTAAATTACTGTATGCGTAGACATACACAAAAAAAGTATTTTCACCAACCTTTAAGTGTGGATCAATACTGGACTAATCAAATTAAGTGTTGTTAAATGGTGGTATAATAAGATGAAGCACAGAATTTCTTCAATCAGTAAGATTAATTTAGTTGTTTTTCACTCTCTTTCAATAAGTTTCTCCTATCAGTTTTCCTGTTTTATCCAATTATATTTAATTTCTTTCTTTTAGTTTACTCAAGCAAGTTTATTTTGCCTTCATTTTTGCTTTTCTAGATTGGGGATGTGTACTTTTCACATACCCCCAGCTGTCCCTATATTTGTATAAACTCATCCTCCCCCCGCTTTTCCCACCATCAGCAGAATCAATGCTTAGAAACCAGACCATGATCGCAAAGTGTGGGTTAAATTGTGGTTCGATCCCGAGGTTCTCCCTGTTTTCTGTCAGCGGCACTAAACGTCTCCAGACCGCAAGCTAATGTTTGGTCGATCAATACATCTCTGAGTTTTTTAAAACTTGTCTCTCCTGATTGAACTTCAGCGTCCTGCTTTAGTCGGGATGTGAAATAGCCTTACCATCCGTCAGCTGCTCCTCAGGTTCGGCCTCACCTCCGTCAGCAGGCTCAGTCGGTGGTATGTCTTCCACCTCTGTTTCCTCGTCCTGCTCTGTGACAGCTTCCAGTTCTCTGTCTGGTGTTACGGTGCGACTGGGCTCCTCTGCGGATTCCTCCTCTACTGCCGCCATGAGATGGGTCTCAACTGTAACGGCAGACGTGGCTTCTGGGAGGATGTTTGGGATGAAAGGCACAAAGGTGTGTGTTTCCGGTTTGATAGTGGAAGCTCCCAGAGAGTTTTCTAACACTGCCACAGTCGGGAGAAAACTTTGGGTGGGGGCATTGTCCTGTGCGGGCGCCTGTGTGGTGTCATCCTCAGATAGAAAGCTCTCCTCGGGGTTCATGCCATGCTCCTCAACTGGATGGACTGTGTTTACTAAAATGGAAAAGTTAGAACATTTACACACTTTTAAAATCCTCTTTTGAGCCCTAACCTAATATTTAATGCCATTGAACATGAGTATGGTGTTGTGCTTACCAGCCTCGAAGCTGAGCGTCTGTATGTCCAGCGGTAGCGACGGTTCCTGCTTTAAGGCCTTCACGATGATGTGCTTCAGTTTAGGAGCGTTCACGTCCTCGTTTGTCTCCGGGTCGGGCTCCTCGAGACCCTCGGGGTCATCGTTGAGCTCTGTCTCTCCATTAAAGACCACAGCGTAACGCACAGACACGTCCTCTGAGCTGATCAACACAACAAATCATGTCAGAAACCCTCATAACAGACAGACCTCCCTGGTAATGGATGTTTGCCAAGGCAATTTCTGAGTCGTATCCCAAAAGAGGATATTTTGGGGGATGTTGTAGTATCTCTTGAGGCTTGAGCAATAAAAACACTTCAATAAAAGCCACTTCAGGGGAAAAGTATAAATTTATGTTTTGAGTCTCTTATGTAATTTCCTGTGTTGTTTTGTCAAAATCAATCTCTATTACAAAGCACAATTACAGTGCAAAACTATAAGAAAGACTTAATTCCACTCACCGAAAACCCACAATGCGTATCTCTTTGAATCCGGGAACTTTTTGAAACACATGAAGCAACTACACAAACAAAAACCAGACAGTCAGAATGAAAGAAACGTGAAAGGTATTTGTATTTGCTGCATTATTTACTGGACCAGAGCTGCACTAATTATCGATAATAATCGATTAGGACTGTCTGTTAAATATTGTACAGTCATAGGTATTTTTCTTACTGTTAGACAGATTAAGCAATGATGTGATGAAAATATCATTAGTTGTTGCACTTGTGTGACTGTAAAAGCTCCATGTTGCAGGTGATGGACATGAATGCATGACTTAGAAGTAGACAAGTTATATTGGAAAGATTGCTGTGTCTGAATTTCAAAAAAGGTGTGGCCAGGAGGTGGTTTATGCAAACGGTAAAACTAAGAAAAGGGAGAGAGGCAGGCAAATGACCAAACACATACGATTATAACAAGCGGGCAAAAGCAGATAGCAAAAAGGTTTAACATTAAGACAACAATCAACAGAAAGAAAGTGAGGAGAAATGGCCTCTATGTGTGCCAGGAGGCTGATCAGGGGATTGGGATCAGGTGTGCATTTTGGCGTGTGCGTCAGGTGATAGCTTAAGTTGGACGACTACTGCACAGAGGAAGGACAAGCAGGCTCTGAGATGATAGGAAGATTTGTGGCAACAGGTTAAGTGCAAGTGGCCTAATGTTAAGTGTGGTTAGCAACAGATCGGCATTAGTGAACACCGTGTGAATTTGACCAGGACCATACTGATCAAAAACACATCATAACATGGTGGTATATTCAGCTTTCTGTAATAGCTGCATCTTTAAATTCTAAAAAAGAAATGGTAAGCTAATGGTTTTACACCAGTAGAAGCTGTGGTCCGAGTCAGAGTCAATGCCTTCTTAGTCGGAGATAATCTATATGATTAGATCTTACTATTTCAGGCTTGTGGTCATTTAGGAGTCTTACCTAAAGTCGCTTGGTTGCAGCTTTAAAGCTGTTAAATCAATCATTGTGAACAATACAATGCCATATAAGCTGAAAACCACATCGATCTCATTGTGTGACATCTTACTACAATACTGCTGGGAGAGTGGTTTTGTCTTAAAAGGGAAGAATAAAGGCAGAGTCAGAAGAGGATATTATGATAAGATGTTCCAGCTGACAAAACATCTGTTGTGTGAAATGTTTTGACCACAGTTGCTTCTTTTCTTCGAAGAATTTCGGGTTTCATTGCCCTCGGTAAGATGTTTAAAGCTTTTAAAACACAGCTCGGCTATCAAGGAGCTTCCTGTGTTTGTAGAGAAGGGAAGCAGACAGCTCAAAGGACTGCAAACATTTGCTGTAA
>JBCAUF010000042.1:10868540-10892848 GCA_038406115.1 Haemulon aurolineatum
AATTTTCAATATTAGACAACTCTATCCAGCAAGTCTTGTCCTCTGACCTACCTTTGTCTTTGGTTTGATGGAGACAAAGATGTTGGGAAGCAGAGACTCGGGTCCCAGTGAGCAGTAGAAAGTGACAACTCCGGCCAGGAAGGACCAAAACACCATGATGATGTGTATGTATCTGTCAGACCACAGAGGCATAACATTTAGCATAAGACGGGCCAAAATGAGGGATGCCATATGAAGTCATAACTACTGTGTAATTCATTACCTATTCAAAAGCACAGTGGACAGCAGCAGGAGGAGCAGCAGAAAGCAGAAGACTGGATACTGTCGGCCCAGCTCCCTGAACCGGTCCAGCTTCATCCTGCGTCTGATTTTCTGCAGACAAGCCCTGATGCATCCCATCTTCGTCGTTTGTGCGAGCTTGTTCGCATGTAGCCTACTGCTTATTACTGTCAAATAAAAAAGACATCACGGAGCGGCTGTCGGAAAATAAATAAACAAGGGCGTGTAGCAGCCAGCTGTCATTCAAATCTGCTCCTTTGCTTTAAAAATACCAAGCTTGCACTGATTTTTTTATTGATTTATTTATCCACTCCGGCACTTACTGTAAGTATACGGTGGATGTTATGGGCCATTTTTTTCACTGTAGTCCAGCAGCGACACCAGCATGAATTTGCAGAACAAACACGCAGACCTCCTTGTTTGTAGGATAAGCGGAGGAGAGGCGAGGTGCGGCGCACACGCAGCTGTAAAACCGCAGCGGGATCAGAGGCAATTACACGACAGCATCATGCGTGTGCGGACTGCCCTAAAGCCCTGACACTGTTTTGGTAATGGCTGCGGTGCCGTAGCTGTCATTTCTATTGCTGCCTGGTTGTCAGCGCTGGAGACGCGTGATGTCACCTCCGCTGCGCCCACAGCAGCAGCGGCAGCTTGCAATGTACCGGCTACTGTAGTGTACGCTCCCTTCGCTCCCTTACATAAATAAACTACACGAGGCGTCCCGGTGGAAGACCTCCGCCATGTTGAGTTATCATTTTCAAATAACGGACTTTGAAGTGCGTTAGCGTTAACATCACTTGATGGTTTGTAAAGTTATCGGCGTGACAGTTTGCCCAAAAACTACACAGGGAAACTGAAACTCCATTTTATGTTTTTTTTCTCTAGAGGTCGGCTAAAGACGCTTTGCGTTAGCGTCATCGTTCATTAATTAGTTCCGCTGTAGTAGCAGCGCCAGGGCTGTTGCTATGGTTACCCGAATATTTCCAACTATGACTAACTGTTGAGAGATGCTATTGGCCAATTGAAGCCAACTCTGACTCTACGTGCAATACTATCTTTAAACATATATGGCAACATATTGCAGTAAATTAGAGAGTTTAAATTAAGCTGAGTACTAAAATCAGTTGTCTGATAGCTAGTCTACAGTGGCCAACTGTAAATAGTGAAGTGAAATAAACCAAAGACATTGAAGGCTCTGGCTATTGTCCACTCTATGGACGCATTGAAAGATTAATACAACATTGGAAAGTCCAAACTGTGTTATTTTTGAACAACCATAGGCTACTTGCCCTCTCATCTGCAAAGTGAAGGCCGAGGTGACCTAAATTTGCCTTAGTGGCTTGTTCCTTTAAATAGATGCTTTAAACTGACGTTAACAGGGAAACCACGGGTGTGATTCATAGCAATACTCACTTTTCTCAGTTTCAGAGGCCCCCTACTTTGCATGATGTGTCACTTGCGATTGTTAATTTCCTGCTGAAACCTGTTTTCCTCTGCTATGGCTAAAAATCCTTACATACCCTTTGATATACTTTACTAATGTTTGTTGGTTCTAATTTGATATAATTGTACTTGTATTCATTACGTCTATATTTCCCAATATCCTTCATTTTCAAAAACATTTCTTCCACCTTTGCAGCTCATTCCACAACTTTCATCATTTTTATGAATGAATGAATGAACATAAACTAATGTCTTCACATCACCAGTACAAAAAGAGAAGAAAACATGAGTCCTGTTGCCAAACTGAATCAAACACCAGCCAATTTGCATCTCATGAAGATTTTATCCAAAGAGTAAGACACAGATAGAAATCAAAAACTTTATTACAAAAATAAGTTACACTCACCTCCATTTTACAGTATAAAACAATTTATTTGCAGGAATGCAAAAAACGTTGTTGGCCACCAACAATAGTTTAAAACTGCTAACATCTTTTTTTCAAAAGGTGGTTGTTATGATTTTATTGAGGGAGTTAACTGTATAGAAAACTGGGATTGAAGAGCAGTTTCCTTTTGCTATACCCGGAAATACAAATCATTCACTGCAGTATCCCTTCTACCACTGTGCGACTGATCCCTCACCAAATCATGGCAGCTAACATGAGGCACACATGCTCATTGGCTGGGCAATATGGCAATTCAGTCATCCATCAAGATTAACTCGAAAGATCTTCTACATAGTTGCTGTCTTTGGGAGGTGGGAAGGGATCATTCAAGATTTACATGATTTTATATGATGATGGATTGGATTAGGTTGTTTTACATTATTCTGACGTTGTTTGAAAATGTACTGTATCAATATAAAAACAAACCCACTGGAATAATACAGTGGCACAAAAGGGACACTGCAGGGCTTTATTTATGTTTTTCATTTTTTTAATCAAAGGCAGTTGGATGCCTGTGATGTTGAAGCCTTTACAAAAGTAACATTTTATCCGAAAAACTATACAACCAGTAACTACATACTCTGAAGAAGCAAGGCGGCTAATTCAGTTCAAAATAGGATAAAAGCAGGGCTCGTTCAGACTCATCATATGAGATTGTTTTGCATGCCCAGTTTGACTGTTTGCAGTGTCAGAGCTGCAGCTGAAATGACTATATTACATTAAGTACATCGTTTTTGCGCTGCAGCTCTTGTGCATATTTTGTATGAAAACAAGCCCTGCTTTCATCAATATAGTTTCCCTATTTACAGTACAGGCCGGGTAGTTTAGTCCTCTGTACTGAGGTAGTCAACCAACCCTTTAAAGACAAGTTCTGAAAAGAACCACTTTCCTGGAATGCCTGACTTATCCATGCCAGGTGGGTACACCCTAAAAACCTGCAAATGTTCTCTGTCAAACATCCAGATCAAACGATTAAGATTAAACATGGATATTCCGACAATAAAAATTGCGATTAGCACAAAAATATACAATAGCATCAAGCTCCTTTGAGCCACTTCAAACCTAAGAACTTAAAAAGTGCAAATTCTTCAATAATTATTTAAAAAATGGCATGTTCAGGGACAGGGAAGGGGTAGATTGTAAGGGCAATACATAGAGCCCTGTATATCAGGGCTGGGTACAAGGGCTCGGGGGCAAAGAGGCTGTGGCGAGTATTCAGAATCCTCCGGTCATCTTTTTAAGGTGGCAGTTTCAGAAATAAATGAAAATAAAAAAATTAAAAAAAAATAAAAAAAAACATGGGGAAGAGGGGGAGATGCTTCTTCTGTAAGGCTGGAATATCATTGGACCTTTTTGTCGTGCTTCTTTTTTTTTTTCTTTAACATCCATTGCAGCTTACGGTGTAACCCCACACATCAAGTCAGTATCCACTGTGACAGGTCAGGACCGCCCTCGGCCCCGTTTCCCTGCTGGACCAATGAGAGGAAAGATAAAATTAGAACAGAATTTGGAGGAAAAAAAAAATCCAGACACCCATGCCACATACATTTACACAATTAGCATACGAACGCATTAATAAAATTACACAAAATCTAGACTGAGCACTGCTTTTGCTGCTGTGGTGGGACTCAGCTGGCCTCCTTAAAAACATAGTATGTTGTGAATGACCTTTGTCTGCTGGCAAACAAGCTGACCGCTCTGAAAGATGACACCTGTCAGGGGCTAGTTATGAGGCCAATAAGCAGGTGTTGCTTCCCCCTCTTTTTTCTTTTAAGTGCAGCTTTACAACATCTTTTCGAGACAATCAGATCCTTCCAATTCTCCCAACTACATCTGTTTTCATTCGCTTATCTACTAAACCTCTTCCATTCACGTCATTCCTGTGAACTGTGTGCTTTGATAACTGGACCGCAACATATGCAAAGACGGAGACAAGCTGTCTTTTTCTGCCATATTCTGGACTTCTAAAAGAACACTGACTCAAAATAAACTGAGCCACGTAGCAAGCATTTTCTCACTACTGAACAGTAATGATCTGGAACATTTAAGTCAAGCCTTGTTGGTCAACGCCGTGTGACTAATTTTGATTCAACTTGCTTTGAAACTTAAGTGTGACACACACATTTTCATTTACCTCTGCTTGTTCCAGGGCCCCCTCGCTGGGAGAAGCCCAATCGGCCCCTCGGTGTGACGGAACCGCGGCCCCTGGTCTGACTGGCGCCGCCGCGGACTCCTCCCCGACCTCCTCGTCCTCTCCCGGACCCCTGGAAGTCGTCGTAGCCGTAGTACGGGTCATCGTAGCCGCCCCGGTAGTTGTGGTAGTCGTATCCGTAGTAATCGTAATAGTCTTCATAGCCGTAATAGTCGGGAGGGTAAGAATAACCTCCCCGCCCGCCTCGGCCTCTGCCTCTCGTGGGTGGCGGCATGTGGGGAGGCCCGTAATAATAGTATTCATCATACCTGGAAGAGGCCACATAAGACATGACATAAACACGGCGCCATGGCTTTATATCAAAACTTCAAACATGGCAACTGCGAGGCTGAGAGGTCAGAGGTTTGACCCGCTTCATTTTCTCTTACATTTGTGTTTTAGCGGCTTGTCTCTGGGCTTTGCGCTCTTTCCTCTTCTGGTCAGGGGGCTTGGCGAAGACGATTTCAATGTGCTCTCCCTCGAGGTCTTTGCCATTGAGATCAGCCAAAGCCTGCAAAATTGAAGAGGAGAATAAAGTTATGTTTTCCCTGATACTTCAACAAACTTAAGTCTAAGTCCACGTTAAGTGCGGTGTGTTTTGTCCATACCTTCACAGCGCCATCTCTTTCCTCGAAGTGGATGAAGGCATAGTCTTTCAATTTCTTCACCCGCTCCAGCTTGCCAAACTGACTGAAGGCCTTTTCAAGTATCTCCTCCGTGACAGTGCTAGCTAAGTTCCTCACAAACAGCACCTTGACCTGGCGGTGGAAACACAAGGCTCAGGTTTTTTGTCTGCAGAAAGGCGAACAAACTAAACTCGTCGTTGTGCTACTGATGAGCTTTGGCTTTACCTTGGCCATGACCTCCGGGTCAGGGTCCTCGATGGGATCAGCCCACTCCACGGTGACCACGTTTCCCCACACCTTCACCTTGCCGCTCATCAGCCGGCGGCGGGCCTGAGCTGCCGTCTTGTGGTCTTCATACTCCAGGAAGCAAAAGCCCCGATTTTTCTTTTTGTCGTCTGGCTGGTGGTACAATATGACATCATTTAGACCCTCTGCGGAGACAGGAAACGGGGGAGAGAGAGGTGGAGAAAAGGCAGCAGGTGGTTAATAGGATTTACTCCACAGACATCGCTGTTACAACAATCTAGGGACTTTATTAAAAAATAGTTTAATTGTAGTGTTAAGCAGCTATAAAGAGAAATTAAGACTTTAGATTGATCAGAGTTTGTCCCCTTGTCACTCATGAGAGATATCTAATCTTAATGTCAAGTTTATTACATTTAGTGTCCAGTCAGATCTTAGCGGTAAGCCACCATAGTAACGTGAGTCACTTCGGCATAGTAATGAGGTCATCATTTGGACACAAACAGGAAATGCTTATCAAAGCTTCACCCACTGATTCTATCACAGCAGATCTTAAATGCAGAGTAAATCTAATCTAAAACTGCCTAGCAGGCAAAAAGTAGAATGATGTTAAAATGCAGGAATGAAGCTGTTGACCAAACATCGCACAGATTATTGCAAGAAATGAGAGATCCGAGGATGGGGCTGACTTACCTGTGACTTTTGCAAATTCTTCAACAATCTGATCTTTTGTTTTACTCTTGGGGATGGAGCCAACAAACAGTCTATTATTGGCCACAGAGATGCACACGCCGATGTGTTTACCCGGTCGAATTTCATTGTTGTTGCACTGCGAAAAGATGGAGCACAGTCTAAGTAAGAAGACAGATAAAAAAAAGCAGCAGAATCAACGTGATGGAGCTTATGGCAACTTGTTCAGATTACTTGGGAGGAGAGTGGGCATACCAATTTGACAGCCTGCTGTGCAGCCTCTTTAGTGCAGAAAGTGACAAAGGCGTAGCCTCTGTTCAGGCCACTGAGAGGATCCATCATCAGGCGCAAGTCCCAGATGGGGCCAGCTTTCTCAAACAGCGGAACCAGCTCATCCTCGAAAAGGTCTCTGGGGATTTTGCCTACAAATATCTGCCAGGTTGAGAAAAAAGGAAAATATGGTGCATGAGAGCAAGTCTTTCATTTGAAATGTACGGTAAGGCCAAAGAATAGATGGCATTTAGGTTAAAAAAGGTATCCAGTCAGCTCTTAGCGGTAAACTATCAGTGTAACCATGGTTACTACAGTGGATAATAAAAGTTTCATCATTTGGACACAGTATGACACCTGAATGCACTTGGAAAAAAAAAAAAACCACAACGGTACGACCTAATAGGTGAGGATTTCTGTACCTCTGTACCGATGGTTGGCTGTGGCCCTGAGTGGGCAGTCTCTGGTGGGGGACCTCCATACTTCCTCTGGCCTGTTGTCACATCAAGTGTGTAGCCAGTCCTCTCCAGCAAAGCCTGATTACCAGAAAACATAGAAAAGAGAAGAGGATATGGTTTAACAGCCATGTAACAGAGAAACGTTTTCCAAGTAACTTTACTATTATTGTCACAAAAGGACACAATATTTTTTGCATGAATGTGTCTTTTACTAAAAAGAAGAAAAAAAAACAGTGTCCTGGATATAGAGATGAACTATAATTTCACACTCAAAAGTGTTCAAACATGTTGTCCTCCGCATTAAATCAGTTACAACTCCATTTGTGAACACAGAATTAGTTCTCACTTTGATTTTGGCTTCATCTGGTCCTTTATTGGTGTCTGACACTTTGGTCCCTTGTTTCTCTCTCTGTCTGTACGTCTTCATCACGCCACAAAGAAAGGCACTTTTGTTCTGGAAGAAAGGAAATAGCCTACTAAGTACCATCAAATCAAAAAAACATGTCAGCGTCATTAGGAACATTTCTGATTCCTGGTTCTATGAGAATAAAATGTTACAGCGATGCGAGTCCATTTTGAAGATAAGATCAATGACAGCTAAAAGATACTGTGCCACCACAACTCAACGACATCCTGCCATTCAACAGTACATTGTGCCGCGCACAGGACAATCATCCATATTGTATAGATATGAAAGATCCAAGCTATCTAAACAAGACAGCAACAGTGCCACACGCATACCTGAACATGTGAGAGGTCACTGTCCTTAAATTGCAAAAGGACTTGCAGAGCACCTTCCTCGTTGAACTCTTTCAGAGCCTCAATCGCTCGATCATCTAAGTCACTGTGTGACACCAAACCTGGAGTGGGGAGGGAGGTGGGGACAACAGAGAGAGAAAGTATGAGCTGACTGAGAAATTTCATCGTTACCTTGTCATTCATAAACAAAAATTTAAGTACAACTGAAAGGATCACAGAGAAGCATTTATATGAGTGTCATTTTGGCATAACAAATATCTTCTCAACTGTGAAATGGACAAATAATGATTACTACAATTGGGAGCGAGGGGCAGGAGCAGCCTAATCTAATGAAGCTGTATTCAGTAGTCAGGCTGCACTTTACTCTCCAACCAGCACGTTTTTTTGCAGAACTAATCACAACAGATGTGACAGTGCAACTTGATATGCTGGTGCCCCTCTATACTGTGGCTGGGAGTTTCTAATGAGCCGGTCTGAATTCTCCTCTATGGAGGGGCCATCACCTGTCCCAGGCAGCTACACACCAGACAGCTGCTGCCATTGTTTCTGCCTCGGCCCCATCTGGCTGAAAAGACCCGTACTTTTCTAGATCTGACCGACCAAACAAGTCCTAAAATGACCCCCAGACTTTGTCGCTGCAGCTCGCCCCGTGCAAACTCGTAAAGGTCTGAATGAGGCAACAGATTCTTGAGCTGGAGCTGACATCATACTTATTCATCCTTTTGCAATAATTTCATGGGATGCAGAGAAACTTCAGAGAAATGAATGGAGACACTGGACCGGCTCACCAAGACACTCCCATGGAGAGGACAATTCATTCGCCCTGACACCAGTGATCATGCAACCATGTTGGGAATGCAAATGCTGCAATCATTTACACATTTTCACACTGGTAATGTGTAATTTAATATTTTGTAGCACTGCAGTACCCATTTTGGTAGGAAACCACAAAAAGTTGCTTCAGGATCCCAATTCCCCCATTGAGAAAGGTGATAAAATGACAATACATGCAAGAAATTGATAAACATAGAAAATTGCATATTTGAATATGCAAGTATATTCACTGTGCCTTACCTGCTATGTAAATTTCATCTAGTTTTTCAGCAACTTTCTGTGGTAAACCAGCTTCTAATAAAGTCTGGAAGTGCTCAGAATGGGTAACTGCAGCAGAGGTGTCCATTGGTTCTTCTGGACCATTTCCATTAATATGTTGTGTGGCCATGTCTCCAGAAATCTGTGTAAATGCAATGAGCCAAATTAATCCTGGGTCAAGGGCAAGACTTGGGGTGTGTTCAGGAGAGTGCAAAGTTTCATTAAAATTCAACATTAAAATTAGACTATTTATGATACTGAACACAGAGTGACTTTTCCATTGTTATACACTCGATATCAATCATTAAACATGATGGTGCTGTGATCAAAACAAGTTTTCGTGGTTATGTGGTCCTTTCTCATTCTGGAGGCTTTTCACTATCCAGCGTTAACACTAACAGCTCTCAGCCTGCATGAAGTACAGGCCCAAGAAACCTGGATGTAGGCAGTTGACAGATGTTTCAACTTTGAACGCAAGACAGACAATGCACATACCAAATTCCCCGCAGAAATCAATCGAATGACATCTTGTAAAAGAAAAAAAAAACTGCGAAAACTACTGGGTCTGTGTCCATGTGGCAGTATTTTCCATTCTGGTTTCTCCTGGGCTAAGGAAGTTTGTGCAAATGGAGCCAAGTTCACTTGCTAACGCCTGTATCTCTGTCCTCTTGGTCGCTGCTGGTGCAGAAGCCTGGTCTGCTTTGGTCTCTAAATTACATGTTAGCTTACCTTCTCACTGCTGACTTCAGCACAGGCTAGATAGCTGATACACGTGTTCCAGCAGAGAGTGAGTGAGCCCCGGTTTCCGGTGGCTGACCAAGTATGCACCTTTAGCGTTTTGTTCCCTGACACTTTGACAGCACATACTGTGGCACTAAGGCAGATACCCCCGATTATCACGTTAATGGCCATCCCCACCATTACTCCCCGTGTGTTTGTAACGACAGAAACTGAGGCATGAACTTGTGCAGGGGCAGCAACCTAACTGCTCCATTCACATCAGCTGGACTCAGCAAAACGTGGACGGCAAATATTCCGTTTTGGCCTAATGTTAACTCAACCATCGTTACCCTGAAGAGATCGGGCAACCTTTCTCTTGTAATGTCTATGAATCAGTCTCATATCGGCAAGCACGTGCTTTCTCTGGGGTTAAAAAACATTTCTGCCGCGTTAAAAGTAGCCGTAAACCCCTCTTGCAACTAAACAGTAGATAGTTTAATCTGTAACACTACCACGACTTTGGGCATATGTTAACTTTTTGCCCCGATGGTCATGATAACGTTAGATTTATCGGGGAGGGACTGGCTCGCACACGTTGAGGCTAGCTAGCTAGCTCGCACGGCTAACCTTACAGCAGCGGAGCTAACTCGAGACCTTCATCGGGACAATAACATGACGCGCCGGGGTGCATTTTCCACGAGCGCGCCTGCATTTAGTGTTCCGGAGGGCAGGAAGCACGTCAGTTACAAAGCCAGTAACGCAGGATCGCTCGCTCTTATTCAGATAACTGGCGTTTGCCCGCTCGCCGCTGTTAGCACACGATGACAATGAGCATGTCACTTCCATGATCTGTCAAAATGGGCTAGCTCGAGCTAGCATGCCGATTCGAGCGGAATTTCAGTTGAGGCCATTGTTACAACGTCATTCGTCGGCACGGACCTCAACAACCCGCAAAGTGTGCGCTCACAGTCGGATTATATTCAACGAGGCCCGGAGAGCTGGAGGTTTAGCCCGCTGGATGCGTGGTTTTGTCAACGTGCCGCCATGTAGGAAGAGTCCATTTTCAAAAAGCCGGTCTGGAGAACTCGTTCCCAACCACCACCAGTTTCCACATTGTTTGAAACAGCACCGCACGATTCAGACTTTTTTTTAGCAATCAATTAAGCAACAATCACGTGACCAATCAGTAGCATTCGCCCTACCTGCCGCTGGATCACCAACGTGTATGGTGTTGATTATTTAGGAAGATAAATGTGATATTTAAAAGACAGAAAAAGTGTAAAACTCCCGGCACTGATCCGGCTTCAGTCATTCACTCTTGATGATGTAAAATGGCTGCCACGTTCACGCCTCGAGTTTTGTCTCGTCGATGGGGTTTCTTGGACAGCCCTGCACGGGCTTGCCTTGTATGCATTTTACAGAAGAGCAGCAGGTCATCCACAGCATCCATCATAATTACTAACGATGAGTAATTTCACGACAACAGCACCGTTTATACAAGGATGCACAAGTATTAGTGCAAGTAGGACAGCCAGAAGCTTAGTTACACAAACAAAACGTTGACACTGAAAGACAGAAATAAACTTTAATACAAAAGTAAATATTGAAATAAAACAAGATATTATAACAATGGAATAAATTATCTTATTATTAATTTACTAATAATATGCTATCAATTAATATTTAAAAAATGTCCTACTTTTCAATGTGGTTAATATTCTCAGACACAACGTTATCAAATGCACATGTCTACATACATTTAAATCTAAAACTGAATAGTGTAGGGGACCTTACAGACCAACTATACTTTCCCTTACAGTATTATGGCAGAGTGCTTGACTGGAAGTAAAGAGGTAAATCCCACTTTCCACCACACTGTGTCACTCTTCTCATAGATTTAGCACTCATCTTCAGCATGAACAAAAGAATATGTCAGTGTGTGCATGTATGTGTAGGACCTAGTGGGACCATACAAAACGGCACAATTATTTGTTTGATACATCAGGTGCAAGATGAGGGGCAACTACCAAGGAGTTCTTTAGTTATGTAATGCAAAAATTACATAACAGTTTTTTCTGATTTTGTGAAAGATTTCCTGCATCGTTCTGACAGTTGTATTTGTCATCATGCATGCATTACAAACTGGATCAGAATTTCAAATAATTTCAAGTAAGTGTCAATGTTTGCTGCAGAAAATCTAGTTTGCAAGCAGCGTTGGGCCTTTTTGTTCTCAGTAACTTACACCGACAGGGAATGTCAGCTGTAAAACAAAACAAACAAAAAAAAAAAACAAAAGCAGATCAAATCCCACTTCTTGGCATCTTTTTAAACAATTATTTCTGGGTTCACATATCCTATTTGTACAGCTCAAGGTTAATGCATGACTTATTATTGGTATTTATCATTTGAAAATGACTTTTTGTAATGCAAATACTTTGCAGTGACAGCACAGGTATGAGTTTGGGATCTGTGTATCTGCAATCTTCATCACAGCTAGGCTGAATCATGGGCTTAATGTTTGGCTCATGGCTGACATAATAAAATTTTAGCAGGTAACTGACTCCAACAACCCCCACAGGTATAGAGCGTGAACAGCTGGATGGTGATGGATGGAAGATTTAGAGGAATAACTTACACAGCTGTTGAGCTACAGAATGATTTCCTGGCAGGTTTTTGCAATCAGTAATACTGTTTCATAGACAGAAACCAATGTGTTTTGCAAGTTGTTTCACACAGAAATTCAATTTACTTAGCAAGCATAATAATTTTAATGACAGAAGACAAGACAAAAAAAGACTGTCTGTTTTGAATGGGACCACAATATGTTAATTTTGCATGTCTCTGCAGGCTCCTCAGAGAATGCAACTTTAACATTGTTCAGACAAATAATCTAGTGCAAAAGAATTGGTTCAGAAAGTTTTTCATTCAGCTGTAAAACTAATAGGCAGCATTTGCCAAGACTGTATAAGAGGCCTTCTGTAAGATTTCAGGTATTAGCCAAAAGTCTGTCTGCAAAATTTGTGATCCTGTACCGCTAGGACTATAAAAGAAACCTTATTTAACCATAAAAGTCAAATGAAGTTCCAGTTTCTTAAGTCAGCATTATATTTAGAGAGGCACATCTCCTTAGATAGAAATAACAGAAAATGGGAAATTTATAGTTGGTTTTGCTTTTAAAGTGAAAACAGAGTAACATGAATGGGATGAGCTCTATTCATTGTTCCAAGAGGCCAAAAACTTTACTTTAAGAGATCATGATGATTACTAAGATTCTCAGGTTAAAATAAAAAGGGTTCCAGGATGAGACGTATGTAGGCATTGATTGATAACTTTTGACATATTACAATGAAAATGTTTGAGTTTGAGTGAGAAACAAGCAAGGTCTGTGGCATAAAATTACCTCTTTAACACAGACCTAACATAGTATTTCATATCAAACTTTTGTTGTCTTTCATTCCATTAATGTGGCTATAGACAAACACGCAGCATTATGGCTTTATCTTTGTCTGCCTCTGAAAAGGTCTGCTGTGTTTCCAGTGATATTCTATCACTACAGTATGATACAGCCTGATGACCAGCAGAGCCACTATCTTGTGGCTTCATTGCAAACTCTTGAACGTGATAAGGGTCGTAATTGTCCCTGTATTACGGATCTCTTATGCCACCGTGTGGAGAGAGTGTCTCTGTGTGCTCATCGGCCAAAGCCAAATAATCTGGCTCCTGAACAACGAAACATTGTCAGTGTTTTGTATTCATTTCTGCAGTTCTCCTGTACTGATGTCGGAGACACAAGAGGTTAAGAGGAGTGTATGTCTGCATGTTGTGAGATGAAAATTACATCCTATTTAAATGATGCATTGCTTTCAAGGAAAAAATCTATATTTTAGAACATTTTTTTCAAACTTTTACACATCAAGGACCCTTGATTGATCTGATTTTGTCCCAGGATGTTCAATCAAGATATTTGCTTTTAGATGTTTTAGCACAGAAAATGTATGAAACCCATGATGGAAATAGTCACACATTCCGTTACTTATGGATAGTTTCATAGTGACATTAAATGATTCCCCTTTCACTGGGAACACCATACCTCATTTTGAGAATAATATCGTAGTCGTGTAGATTCAGCAAATGAGATAAATGGTTGAATTTTAAACTGGTTAATTACAGCAGTGTTTCCCAATCCTGGTCTTGGGGGACCACTGCTCTGCATGTTTTAGATGTTTCCCTGTTCTACCACCCCCGATTCAAGCCTGATAATGAGCCACTCCTATGAATAAGGTGTGTTGGAGCAAAAAAAATATAAAACATGCAGGGCAGAGGTCCCCCAGGACCAGGATTAGGAAACACAGAACTAAAGTACAACATTTTTGAAATTTTTAAATGTGCCGACCTGGTGTGACTTCATTTAATGAAAACACAGTATACAGCTCAAAAAATAAAAATGACAAGATAACCCATAGAGGGGAATGGTTTTGCATGTGGTGGCCAAAAACAATTGCTTTCAGCTTATTGTCACTGACTGATTGTTCTCTAGTTTTGAGTTTTGCTTTCTTGTCACTACTGGTAGCATGAGGCGGTACCTGCAGCCCATTCAGGTTTCCAGGATGGCACATCAATGCAAGTAGCCAGAAGAAGGTTTGCTGTGTCTCCTATCACAGAGGAGATACCAGGAGATCTGCTGTTACACAAGGAAAGCTGGACAGGACTGTAGAACCTGGCAGGAGGAGCGGTATCTGCTCTTTTGTGTCAGGATGAACGGAAGGAGCACTGCCATAGTCCTACAAAATGACATCCAGCAGGCTACTGGTGTGCATGTTTCTGAACCAAACTGTCAGGAACAGACTCGTCCCGTCTTCACAGCCCAGCACTCACCACAGAACACCAGAACTGGCAGGTCTGCCATTTGCAGCAGGTCTGGCAGAAGATCCCCAGGACACCATCCGGCAAGTCATCGAGAGCATGCTGATGTCGTCGGGAGTGTATACAGGCACGCTGGAGCACTTGCAGAACACGAAACTGAAGAAGAATCAGTCATGAAGGATAAGGAGGAAGCAATGACCTGTAGCCACCACATGCAAAACCATTCCCTTTTTGGGGGGTTGTCTTGCTTTTGCTTCTCCATTGCACCTGTTGTCACTTTCGTTTGCATGTTGCAGATGAAGATAATTCACAATCACCTATGCCTCCCAAATGAACAGACTGATATCCCTGAAGTTACCTTAATTATTTTGAGTAGTCCAGCCATCACTCATGAGCTGAAAATGAGGGCTTCATACTCATTTTTCTGCTACACTAAATATTGTCATTAGCTTAATAACCAACAAAACTACCGATGATTGTCTGGTGTCACTGTCATGTCAGTGGTTATCTCGGTGATGTTATCTAGAGCCCCATGGCTTTGAGTAGAGTGGGGCCAAGCTGAGAATAGACACAACCTGCTAAAGTGTATGTCTTCTGTAACCTCTCATCTACAGCAACAGTGACAGTGTTGATGTTAGACGATATAAGCCACGCCATTTACTCAACAGATGGGGGCTTTCTGTGGTTCTCCTCCTGATCCAGCCTGATCGATATACCATACAAAAAGAGAGTGCCCAAACAAATCCGCAGGTTGCCTTTATTGTCAATGAACTGCTGTTGGGCTTTTATGTACAACTCTGATCTTGAAAATCTCATTTCAAGAAAATTAAACATACTCATCATTGCTGTAAATTTCCCTGCTGTGGGACGATTAAAGGAATAGCTCATCTTGTCACTAACACACTCATCAATCCACTATGTGACGATTTTAAGAAATTATTTTAGAAACTGCTGCAAATGGTCTGATTTTGTATATTTAAGAGACAAATAAGCACGATAGTTGAGTTGAGATATGACCAAAGAGCTGTGAGAACTACAGAAATTAGATGTTTCCCATTTTTATCAGGTAATACTTATGTTTTCATTCTTGATGACTAAAAACTGGACACGCTGTTTGATGTCAGTAAATGTGCACAGAGTCAAAACAATAGCACACAATTCAACAGCCATTGTCTTACCAGCATGGACACTTACTATTGGAATTACAATACAATGCTGTCGGAAGAAAGGTACAAATGTTATGACAGAAGCCAAAAACACAGCCTTCAAACATCTCTGTGATTGAAACATCTCGTCTTCCACCCCTGTTGAATTATGAGTCTTAGGACAAGGATTTATCACCAGCACAACCAAGGGCACAGGACATGGGTACTTAAGTAGACAGACAGATGAAATACAAAATAAATTAATATTCATCCTTGACATTTAGGATGGGGGTGGACAGATGGATACTCCCTAACAACTAATCTTTGGGAGCCTTCAGAAACTCTTTGAAGTCCTGTTGAGTACACACATGGTTACAAAAAGACTTTTAGTAAATTCATTCAATTCCTCGAGTACTAAAGTAGCCATGCCACTGAACTGAGTTTTGCCTCAATATACAGTGTAAAATTATGAGATTATGAGTGCAGATAATTTTTCTTACTACCAGCAAATCCTCACATTAGAGAAGCTGGAACCACAGATTGTTTTTCTGCTTTAAATATAACTGAAAAGATTTTTCAGTAATCAAAATATTTGCCAACTGATCATTTAATTGACTGATCTTTTCTGCTCACGCCTCATGTCAATTCCCTCAAATAGTTTTATTTCATGAATGTATGCCAGAAAGCAGTCACTCTGTATTAGCAGATCAGAACCTCACAAGTGTGATATGTCTGTCTGGAAAGCAAAAAAAAATGTTATGCTCACCAATACTTTTTTGTCCAGGTATCATGTTTTTGTCAAGGGAAACCAGCTTTGAAAAATTTAAATGCAGAAGAATATCAAGAAGAATTTTATCATTTGTGACGCTACTCTGTGGAAGACTGAAGAGACAGGTGAATCACACAACTGTTTCAACAACTGTGACCCCTAAAGTAAGGGCCTGGCTTTAAAAACTGATCTTTCATTAGACTCTTTGATATATTTAGGTCACAAATGTTCGTTCTACAGTAAACCAAAATGACCAGCAAAAACCCAAACTATTGACCCTTTTGTGCTCTGACATCACTAATGATAACAATCCCCAGTTACTAAGTAACAAAAACCCCGGGATTAAATGCAGCATCCATAGTCAGGACGGAAGGATGATGGAAGTATGTTTTGACTCTCCGCTGTTTGTTCTTATCATTTTGCGCTTTAAAGGGATTATGGGAAAGGTTGCGGAGTGGACAGCGAGCCAGTGAGATTGCTGATAAGGTTTCACATTCAAACAGGAAGTCGTCACAGCCCAGGCAACGTAGGTATAAATTGATCCCAAGTGATGTTGAATTCCTCAATAAAAAGCTGTCCAGCTGTGCAGAAGCACAACGAAAGGGGATCTTTCGCTCAACATGGTAACAGTCTGTCTATGTCCATGTCTTACTCGTGCTTTGATTCAACAGATTTGTGACTGATCATTTTCTTTTGCCTCTGTATTACCAGGTAACTGCTGCAACCGCGATGGGCTCAGTGAGATCAGCTGGACTGTCTCTTCTTCTGTTGTCTTTTCTTCTTTATGTAGCTGATTCTTACCCCAACATTGACTTATCAAACAGTAAGATTTGTTTATAATACAAGTGCTACGGTGTTAAGTATCTTACCACTAATTATAAGTAATTAATTATTTGTGAGCAAACAAACAGGATTTTTTTCATCGAATTAGTACCATCTGCTTCTGTCCTAAGCTTCTAATCTCTATTCACTAAGGTTGTCCAGTGTGCCCTTAATCGCAGGTCTCAAATGTGTACTGCCACTGCATCACAAGCTGCACTTGATCAATAGTTTTTGATTCTGGTTGTAAGGCGTGTATCATCTTTCTCCAGTGGGCTGTGAGGAGTGCACACTGAGAAAGAACAGTGTTTTCTCCAGGGATCGTCCAGTCTATCAGTGCATGGGCTGCTGCTTCTCCAGGGCGTACCCAACACCTCTCAAGGCCATGAAGACGATGACGATCCCAAAGAACATCACCTCGGAGGCAACGTGCTGTGTGGCAAAGCACAGCTATGAGGTACAGATGCCGACAAAAGACACGTCAGGCAGACTGTTCTTTAAATATAGTGAATGTTTACGACACATTGCAGAAGTTATGGTGAGATTAAAATGCGTCTCGGAGGGGATGACCTGATAACCTAAAGATCCACATCCCTGGTTTAAATCTCGATGTGCTCTCTTGTTGCATCCGCTTCTCCCATCTGTCACTATTATTGCTAACAATAATGGATAAAATGGCACAAAAAAGGTTTAAAAAAACCAAAGAAAGAAAATGTGTTGAATTGTTGGCAAAGTACAGTTTCTAATTTATAAATTATCCCCCAATGTTTGCAGATAAAATACTCGAGATTGTATATTGTTATTATTGTTTATTACTGTTCTAAAATTGAAACATTCCTCCTGGTCGTACTGGACATTAACAGATCTCTCTCTAATGTGGCTACAATTTACTGTAAGTGATGGAAGACAAAATCCACAGTCCTACCACGGTAAAATGTGTTCAGAAATTTATCTAAAGTTAATCTGAGGACAAACTTCCCACTTTTGACTTTTAACTCAGACATGTTAACTTCAAATAGAGTTTTGAATAGATTTTTGCACAAAGCAAGGAGTGTGGATTTTATGCCACATCATGTATGTCCGGTGAAAGTGATATACAGATGGGCTTGTTTTAAGACAGACTTGAAAAGTAAGTAGGACTGATTTTATCTTTTTCCTGTGTTATTGGTGCTTTCCTGAAGTTAAAGATCTTACTTTGGTTATTTGTCATGTGGTTTGTTTTCCTTTAGTTCAACAGGGTTTAGAAGTGCAGTCATACATATACATAATCTTGCATATTAGCTGCTCTAGATTGATGTGACTTTGTTATTATTCACTCCTTATCCGTTCCTCTTTCAGACAGAGGTGGCCGGCATAAGGGTGAGAAACCACACAGACTGCCACTGCAGCACCTGCTATTTTCACAAGATATGACAGATGGGAACTGGAGACCGTTCTGCAGCACTCAGCTTGCCAACAAATTGTGTTTCTTTTAATATGCACGAGCTCCTCTCTGTTTTAAAATCAATGATCTGGTGTTTCCAGAGAATATTTTTTGCAGCAATTCTGTGTCTGTGATGTGTAATTAGCCTATATTTTTGAACTTATAGATGTATATGATTAATTGTAGACTGAAAAGCAGTAAAAATGTGCACCCAGACGTTGCATTTTCACTAGATTGTCTTACACTGAAATGCATGGGATTGCTCTGTGTGTGAGAATTTTTTGGGTCTGACAGAAATCACTCAATGTAAGTTGCTTTCACAACGAATGTGTCTGCTAAATTAATGTAGGAATGCTAACCGAGGTCAATTACTCTTGTGCCATTAAAAAGCCTGATTCTGCAATCAGAGCTGGCTGCCAAGATATGTGTCAAGTAGCCAATAAACCCGAGGAATTATGTTAATTTTAACCTCTACAACTCTATGAGAACTGAGCATGGTCCATGTGCTCATGAAGATTGTGTGATATGATCAAAGACTCCGGAAAGACTCATTTTGAAATTACATGCTTATTAAATGTGCATTTCTGGTGTGTGTACATTGCAATGTGAATAAATGTAAAGGTGAACGCATTCGGTTATCTGCAGCATTGAATTCAGTCTCATTTTGAGGATAATAAACATCGACAGTATGTAGTATACAGTAACCGGTAATATTTCAGCATCACTCTTTTTTTTATGCTCCTCATTATTTATAAACAATCATCAAAATAGTTTTATGCCACATAGAGTAAGATTAACTTTAAGGCCAGGTGAGTAACAAGCTGTCTGAGCCCCGTTAGTGACAGTGTGTCCTGCTGAAGTGTCACTAAATCACACAGTTGCAGGGATGTTGTTGCACAAAACCAAGAAACACCAAATTGTTGCTTCGGGGGATGTTGACGATTGAGAAATTGTTTGTGAAAATGCAACAAAGGTTTATGTTGGAGCGTTGTGTCCTCTGGTGCTCAGTGCCTGGAGGTCAGTGCTGACCTGCAGTATCTGTGCGTTCATGGTGGTCTACATGATGGGGTGTTCAGGGTGAAATCCTGCAAACATCTCACGTCTAGCCTGAGAGCAGACTGTGATTTTGTGTCAGTGTGAGGTCGCGGATGCTTTGTTGACATCAGGAGGGTTATGTGTGTGTGTGTGTGTGTGTGTATGTGGAGCACACTGTGTGCTCTCCCCCCCCCTCTCCGTCCCCCTTCTCTCTCTCTCCCCTCCCTCCCCCCACTGCGTGCGCGTGCGTGTGCGAGTCTGGCGGCGTAACATCTGTGCGTACGCGGTCGTGATTGTGTTGTGAAGATGGCGGAGGGGGAGGCAGAGAAGGAATATGACACACGGAAAGCTATCGGGGAGCTACGAGAGCGGTTCCTGGGTCTGACCACGGCTTTGAAGGAGAGCTCGCAGTCTCCGCTGGAGGCCTCCCTGCATTTCTGCCAGGAGTTTTGCCAGGTTAGCCCCGCTCTCCCCGCCGCTCATCCCGGGCTGCCTGCCTGCCTGCAGCCCCTCTGGCTTCCTGGCCGAGGATGCGCGTCTACGTTTGCTACAACAATGTAGCTAAGGGGGCTAGCTGCCGAGCTAGCTGCAAGATGGGGGGGTGAAAAAAAAACTCCTCCGTGGGTTTCGGCCGTGCTCTCAGTGATGTTCGTCCGTGGCCTGAGCTCGGTTGCAAAGTGTGACTCTCCACGCGGCGAGAAGTCGCACCAGTGTGTGCGCGCCGTGCATGTATTACTCGTATTTTCCAGGCCAGAGAGCTAATAGCAGATGGATGTTGCTAGCTGGTATGCAGGGTCCCCCTGTCCTGTGCAGTGGTCATGCTGTGCAAAAAATGGATAGCTACGTTAGCGAGATTTTACAGGGCGATTGCATTGATATGCACTGAATTACATGGTCGTACCGGCTGCAGAAAACAAAATTCAGACGTTATAACACTGCATCTGCACGCGTGTTTAACTTTTAGCTTGGTGTAAAAAGGGGGTTACTTTGGTGGAGCGGTTTTATCGCACGGAAAGATCAATGATTTTTCCAAGGTGCTAGCCCAGGCCTTGTGCACTAATTAATCCAGCCAACCACATCAGCCGAGATGTTTTATTATAGTCTTATAATGTAAAGCAATGGCGGCGAAGGATGTTTAATGGATGTCAATGTTATAGCTGCCGAATTGCCTGCAGCTGGCTGAGACAGTGATTTAAAAAGGGAAAGTGTGGCAGTGGTCACTGACTCCATTACACATCCTGCTCATTAATTTGCCCTGACCACGTAAATATCATGCGAGGTCCCCGTTTACCTGATGCCCCTTTTTGATACTGCACGGATTGCCGCCATTGCACCAAATTAGTGTGAGATTGTTGGTTTGTCCCTAAAGCCACATTAACCCGACACAGAGGAATTCATTCAAGTTAAAAGTTATTTGAGGAAAAAAAAGGGGGACGAGCCTCGGACTGTGTGCAGTGAGGTCATGATGGAGATTTATCTCATATGAACAGTCCACAACTGCAGGAATCATAAAATAAAGAGGGGTGAAATGGATCTGCATGAATATTGTGTGTGTGTGTGTGTGTGTGTAAGAAATGGAGGGACTTTTCAGAGATGAAGGTTAGACGTTACTTGAGCTGAGTGAAAAGAAAAAAAGAGAGGGAGGATAGAAAAAAGGGCTTTTTGCAGAGCTACACATAACTTGGGAGCTTTGTTTAGTGTGCACATCTTGGTTGTATCAGTATATAAAGACATGATAAATATTGAACCAAATATTTATTTTACCATTAATAGTTTGTGAAAATATTACTTATTAAAAAAACATATTCTCTCAATGTTAGCTGTGGAGCACAAAAGTGACTTTATTATTTGCACTGATCGGAAATCACTGCCACATCTTTGTATTCAGTCTGAGTACAGGTGAAGGAGATTTTTTTTTCTAAACACATCTTCTTCTAAACACTTTGATACTGCCATGATTATGGAGTCTACACTTGGTCTTTTCCTACTCAGGCCAAAAGTTGCTTGGCTTATGTTGTTGATAAATGGTCATTGATGTTGCCTGTATGTAATGTAGTAACATTATTATTTTCATCATTGATTAATATTTGTTTGTTAGTTTTGTGCCTATGTTAGACAGTAGTGAAAAATGAAATAACAGTTTCCCAGGGTTGAAGGTGGCATCTCCACATTGTTTGCTTTATCCAGAGAGCTGCGCAAAAACCCAAAGACATTCAGTTTACATTGATATTAAATAGAGAAGAGCAGCACTCATGCGAGGAGCCAGAGGTTCTGCGTTGTTTGATGAAGGGATTAAAAATAATTGACAATTTGTTACAACACTGAAAAAAAGATACTAGTGATGTATAGTGATGTTTGTTTTTCCATAGCAGCCATCCTTTAACATCAGCTTTAACTTGACCATCTCTCCCTCGGAAAAAAAAAACAATAATTCTCTCAGTGGGTTTATTCTAATTGTAGCCTTTTCATGGTTTCCAGGTCCTTGTGGAGCATGCCGGCCGTTGGAAAACTGACGAGGATCCACTGCCTTTGCTGGAGGTCTACACTGTGGCCATACTCAGCTTTGCTAAGGCTGCCTCTTGTCTCTCCTCCGAATGTGAAAACGTGCCACTCCTACTTGAAAAGTTAGCACTGTGAGTAGAAACTCTTTTGTCATTTTGAACTTGACCTCTCCATATGTGTTTATACATGTAACATTAATGACAACAATATTATGCTCATATTATATTTTAAGAAAAGCATCTTATTTCACTATTTGCTATTTTTTCTGTTAGCATTAAGTTGATGTTGCAAAGTTGCAGGTTTGGGATGTGCACATAACATTAGTCCCTAACAAAAGTTTGCTCTGCAGTTCCACCGCTAAGATATTACATGAAAGATTCACATATTTGGCAATAAAAATAAGACAAGACACATCCAAATCTCAAATGAAATTTAGGTATGAAAACGCTGGAAATACTCAAAACTGCATTCAGGAACTCTTCAACTATTTCCACAATGTGCTCCTGAAGTAGTTGTGGAGGCAAAGTCCTTGAGGCTGTAATACAGAATAGAAATGTAGGCTACCTCTTGGGGAGCTTCGACATATTTGGGATGGGCTTCAAAGTATACTTTGCACACGGAGGTGCAGTGTATACACGAAAGGAAGGGAATCAGAGCTGACAATTATTAATTTCATGGAAGAAGCTAAAGTATTGCACACAGTTACTGATGTTTTGAACTGCTTTTCATTACGACTACATGAAAAAACAACAGTGACTTTTTAATAACACCCACACTTACGCCTATATTGATCCATCTAACTAAACTGCAGCTCATTTTTTCCCATTTGTCTTTACTGTTCTTCCAAAATGCCACTCTGACTTTACAGCGCCACACTTTTGGGGTAGTTATTCTTGTATGTATATTCTTGTGTGTGCACAGCCTTGACCTAAATGTGGCTTTAACAAATGACTGTGTTGGATTCACAGGAGCTGTGCGGAGCTGCTGCTCTTACTGCCCCAGCATGTCCCTGGTGCCTTATGGGAGGAGTTCCAGTCCTCCATGAAGGTCAGTATCCCAGGGCTGTTGGGCGACGTTCTCCGACGCCTATCTTCGCAGTGAAATCTAAGCAATGAAAAGTTGTTTAGTAATGAGAATGCATTTGGTTTAGCTCATCATTGAAATGTATTAGAAACAAATGGACTGAATGTTTGGATCTGTTGGCTCACTTCACAAGAACGGTATTGTGTGAAATGTTCAGTTCATTGTTGCTTTTGAAGAAATATAAACAGTTGATTTGTGACACATTCACTACAGTAACTTTCTTATAACAATCACTTTAGACTCTTGACTGTCCAACATTTAAAGTATGACTCACTGAGGTTTTAGTAATTTATTTACTACAAATGTATTTATCTTATGTTGCAGTTGGCACACAGTCTTTTGCAAGAAAGTGGGAGCATACAGCTTTGCCTGCTCTCAGTTCTGGCGCAGCAGGATGGCGTCTGGTCCAACACCACACTAAGCAGCATCCTATCCAATCAAATCCCTCAAGATGAGCAAGGTTAGTTCTCACTTGTTGAAGATGCGGCATGCCAACTTGTACAGTTGCAATTGCAAGGTTCATACCTTTTGTCTTTGTCCTCTCCTTCTTTTGTTTGTTTCTTAGTTCACGAGTTTCTTGAGTTGGAGGGTCCCACACTTCTAAACATGAGAATCAAGCACCTAATCAAAGTGGACAGTGTTGATAAAGCTGCTGTCCTTGCAAAGATGTGCTCAGAGTATCCGGGATATGAAGGAAAAGGAAACTTCAAACAAACCTACTTGGTCTGCATCTGCATGACAAAAAGTCAGGAGCAGCTAATGGAAGAGGTAAAAAAAAATGACACACACTTCCTTGCACACACAAAATCATTTCATTCAGTACATCTACTTATCAAAGTTCTTATATTTTTAACACATAAAATCACCCAAGCAGAAAATTGAGGCCATTTTAAGTTTTAAGTTTTGAAAATGAATTGAACAAGAAAAAACCCAGTAATCACTCACTTTGATATCTAATGATAAAATGATCCCAGTAGTGTTGAGCCAGACAGTTACTTGATTTCATTTAAATGGACTGATTCTTTGATTATTTCTCTCTTTCTCTCTAACAGATTGCATCAATAGACTGTAAAGATGCTCTTGAAATGATCTGCAACTTGGAGTCAGAGGGAGACGAGAAAGGAGCTCTCTGCTTATGTTCTGCCTTTCTCAAGCGACAGCTTCTCCAAGGAGATGTTTATTGTGCCTGGTGAGTTTTGCGGTTTGTTTCAGATAAATACTCTTAGAACACTTACAAAATTACCCTCAGGAATACAGTGGTCATGGACCAGATTTATTATGCAATTGACTTTTAGCCAACCTGAAGCAATCTCTGTAATAAACATGCACAAAGATACCATCAGCGTTGAACAGTATTGCAGATGCTGACTCTGTGTGTTTGAGGGCCCATGTCTCTGAAAAGCTTAATACTTGAGGGACCACAGGCCAGCTGTGAATGAATGAGGAAGAATAT
>JBCAUF010000042.1:10908039-10921285 GCA_038406115.1 Haemulon aurolineatum
GTTTTGCTAATCAGCTAAAGAAAACCAAACATTGGCTGGTTCAAGCCTGTCAGATATGAAGATTTGCTGTTTTTCTTGTGTACTATATTAGTGTAACTTGAATATCTTAAGCTCTTGGACTGCTGAGTTGGTCGCCCTGAGCCACAACAGTATTACCAACCTGCCAGTTTTGAAGTCATGGTCTCCTCATATTCCTCCCGCACCTTCTCTTCCCTTTCTTTCAGCAGGCGTTCACAGATCATTCCGACTTGTCTGAGGGTGAATAATGGCTGTTCTTTTCTAGTGGGAGAAACGCCTCCGGAGGACGTTCCTGTGCGAGTCAAACAAAAAGAAAAAAAAAGAAGAATCATGGTGTGTGTGGTACTTCTGATGGTATTTCTGGCTCTGCCCGAGCACATGTCACAGTAATTCTGGAGCAGTCTCACTCCTGTAGGCAGTGTGTTACTCAACCAACCTGGCATGCTGGAAACATTCATAGTAGACGACTGGGACGGGGACTCTGGAGAATAGCAGCACTCTGACTGTTGGTAGCCTCCATCTAGATGCTTCCTCTTTTGAATGCGTTTGTACTCCTGCTTGATGCTGTTGAGGATTTGTTCTGGCAAGACAAAAGAAAGGGTGGGGGGGGGGAGAGAAATGAGGTCTATGAGTGAAGACAAAAGCAGCTGCCATGTTAGACAGAGCTTAACCATTTCTGATGATGTTTCCTGGTGTCTTATAATGTCGTTCAACGTGTTCATAAAGCCTCTCATGCTTCTCCTGGCTGGTCACCAAGCAGGCCAACATACCTGCACTAAGTGTTGACGAGGACTCCCCAAATGGCGAGGGCTCCATGCTGAGGTACTTCCTAGGGGACGAGGATGAGGAGGACGGGGACACGGGGATGCATCTTCGTCTTTTCGGGGACGTGGGACTCATCAGCGGATCGAAATCCATGGTCCTCTTCAGGGTGGCTCCACACGCCATGACTTCAGTTTGTTAAAGGGAGAAGGGGGGGAGAGAGGGGGGAGCAAAATGCCGAAACAAGACAATAATGAGGCGATAACATCAGTTATTTCAGATAACTGCTAACCGTGGACGTTTTTGCACCCGACTTGCTCGTCGCAGTGTGAATCTTTTCGCTGAAATCGGTCTGTTCCGCTAAGGGATACATGCTGGGCATACTGCGCAGCTGAGGCTTTAAATATTTGCTAGCGAGCTAACGTTAGCTGGGCTCGCGAGCTGATAATCAAAAAGAAAACAAAGCTAACGTTAGCTCTGGCCACCACAGGTAGAACAGTGCGCTCCGGTGTACATTTAAATAAAGCTGTTTTTTTTTACCTTTCGGGGAGGAAGTTGGTCTGTCCGACTAAGTTTAACAACTCGCGTCGTTTCCAAAGTTGCTTCCCAAAAGTTGAAGTGACGATCCGCCGGCTGCGGGCCAACTGTCTGCTCTCAGACAGGGTAGCTAGCTAACGCAACTTAGCTGCTTGTTTTTGATATGAGGTTGTCGGCTTCTCCGGCTCCTGACGTCACGTGTGAAATGCGCCGCAGTGCATGCTGGGTCACGTAGTGAAACGCGACAAACGACGAGAAACGAAAGGTTGGTGTCGTCTTAATTATGGCCTAAATCAGTTAATCAATCATTAATTATTTTTCGAAATGTAAATAAATGTCTTTGTTGCCTTATCATAATGGTCGATAAGTTACAGCTGTTTTCATCCGTATGGTAAGTCCATGTGAAATAATAGACAATAGGTGAATGATGCTTCTTTTTCAACCACCAGAGGGTAGTGTTATACAAAAAAACTACAGACCCCAGGTGGACAGTTGACCTCACACTATGATGCAGTAGCTCCCAAAAAGTCTAGGGGGCCAAGGTGAAGTTGCAAATAAATATCTTGATAAACAAATATACATATGCCTATATGTCTATAAATATATATTTGTTAGTTGGTTTATAGCTTTTCTCTATTTTTTGCAAGATGAACTGTTTAAAAATTCCTCTCTGGTTCAACTGCTTATTATTCAAGTTTACATCAAGGCCACAGTCTGTGCCCGGGGGTCATAAGAATTCTTAGCTCCAGGCTAACAAGCCAAAAGGGTTTAGGGGCTGTAAACACAGTCAGACACGCTCTCTCACGCACACTCATACAATGCTTTGAATTTGGGAAGAAAAAATATCAGCGTGATGGTTTGCTGGGGTTTCATTGTTTTATTGAAAATAAAAAAGATACCAGATATGCTGACAAAATCATGATAAAAATAGACAAATTTCATATATTTATTGAACTCATTTCCTTGCTTACACACACTGTTGTATGGGACACAACGGCACAATGTATGCTTCACAAGTGTAGCTTCTCACAAAATGCTGTAACTGTTTCATAAGCGCATGTGTTATAAGCAGCAATACATTCCCAAATCTACAGACGAAAAGTTTTCATTTGGACAAGAAGCCGTTCATATTAGTATGACTCACCATTTTGCTTTGCAAAATACATATTAAAAAAATACAATAAATAAAGCGTAATAACATTAAAATGCCAAATTTCACAATATCATGGTCTTACAAAAGCATCAATAGTTGATTTCAAATCACTAATGGGATGCTAATTTTATTTACAAGATGAGTGCTGTCATTCAATACTGACATTTTGCATGAAGGTAGACACAGTTTCACCTTGCATTACTGCCACAATATTGCTATGATGTCATGTGAAAAAAGAACAATAGTAAACGCCACATTTTTCAGCCTTAAAACTGAAATCTGTAACTTTATGCACAGTCAAAACAGCAAACATGTAATAGCTGTTGCAGGAACGCTGCCCTTAAGCCAACTGGTTCTTGTAAACGTGGCTGTTATATACAAAGGATCAAACTGGCATTGTCAGGCAGACTTGTGTAAACGTACAAACCATTTCTAGCAGAGTAAAGAAAGCATGTTCATCATCACACTCCACCTCACGGCTGGGTACAATATATAAATATTACAGATTTCAGCTTTAAAGCAATAAAAAGTTGTTTCCCAGTTCTGCATCTAGGTCATTTTTTGGCACATTTCACAGTAACAGAGCAGTGCACAAGGAGGATTGGGGCTATTCTACAATATCTTCACTTCACAGTTGTAGCAGAGCAGGGCAGCTCATCTCTTAGACCGCCGCCACAGTACCGGTCTCAGTCACTCCGGAAACCGTAGCCTGGGCTACTTTTACCCGAGTCTTTCCACAGACGGCTCCATCTTTCCCCGCCCCGCCCGCTGCGCCTCTCACACTCCTGCTGTTCCAGTCACTCTCAGCACTGTTGTCCAGAGTCTGCGTCGCTCCCCGGCACATATGGCAGATGTTGACGAAGGCCCTGCGCAGGTCCTTGCTCCTCATGGCGTAGATCACAGGGTTAACGGTGGAGTTGAGCAGGGTGAGCATGCTGCAGAAGGCGAACACAGTCTTGATGGAGTCGTTCACCTTCCCGAAGAGGTCGTAAACCATGATGGCGAGGAGCGGGCCCCAGCAGATGATGAGGGCCACCAGGATCAGAACCAGGGTTTTGGCCAGACGGAGGTCCATCCGGGCCTGCTCGGGCCTCACCGTCTGCACTTTAGTCCCCTCGGCGGTGTAGACGATCACACTCCTCTGGGATGTGCGGCTCAGCATGCGGACGGCGTGATGGTGGGACTTCCAGAGGATGAACATGTAGGCGTAGATGATGAACAGGACCAAGATGCTCGTCATCCCGATCCAGAACATCAGGTACTTCTGGTCGATTAGAGGGAAAATATCTGAGCAGACGGAGTTCAGGCGCTTGCAGTTCCAGCCCAGGAGCGGGAGCAGCGAGAAGACAATGGAAATGGTCCACATAAAACTGAAGGCAATGACCGCTTTGTTCTTTGTGACGATGCGTTTGTACGACATGGGCCTGTGGATGGAGATGTAGCGGTCGATGGCAGTGAGAAACAGGCTGCCGACAGAGGCCGTGAAGGAGGCAATGACCCCGGCCAGCTTGAAGAGGAAAACGTTTGGGCTGTCCTTCCTGTGGAGGACGTGGAAATCCAGGAAGCTGTAGACAAAAATGATGCTGCCTATCAGATCGGCCACAGCCAGGCTGCCTATGAAGTGGTAGGAGGGCCGAGATCGAAGCGTCTGGGAGTGCAGGATCACACACAGCACCATGAGGTTCTCCAGTACCGTAAACGTACCCAGTGTGAGCGCCAAGATGGCGACGGCGAGCTGCTGACCGGGAGTGAGGATCATAAAACACTCCATGTTGTCCACGAGGTCCTCGCCGCACTCTGCCGCCCCACTGCTCTCCACAAAGGTGCCATTATTGAGCAGAAAGTCTGAAATGTTGGTGGGGAAAATGGGAGAGAAGGCAGAGATGACCTCCTTATTTCCGGGGAATGGGTTACTGACGGAGGCGGCGTGAGGTTTCTCAAAGTGGAACCTGTTTTTTATCAGAGTCGAGTCCATAGACGGGTCATCGTAGCTGGCGTCGTTGGAGCCGAGATACTGGACACCTGTCGTTAAGGTGCTCATTGTGGTGCCTGCTATCCTGTGCAACGCCAACTTCATGGCTGCTGTGTGGCTGTGGAGGTGCTCAGTGGAGAGGAGTGTGGTGTAACTGCTTTAGACCCATGAAAAAGGACATCTAGGAAGAAAAAAGGAGATTTTTTTCCCAAAGTACGAGATACATCTTGTTACATTGATTTTTTTAAACTATCTGAGTATATGAAGCAGTAATACCATTATTAATGGTTAATATTATGGAGAATTACTTTGTTGCCTGGATATATTGGGGGAGTATGTGTATCAGCCAGCTGACTCCAGAGCAGATGCATCCCAGACAATAGTGGGAAACTGAACAGTTGATGACAAACCTGTGCAGCCTCGAGGGAAATCATTGCATTAAGTATGTAGGACAGCCAGGCTTTCTTATTAATTAAAAGCAGGCCATTAAGCATTAAGCTGTTTTTTTTCCTCAATAATCATTGGATTAATTAGGCATCAAGGGAGAAACAATAAAGAGGGAACATATCTGCCCAATGATCCATTTTACATTTTTGATGCCAGTAATGATGATGTTGGGCTAATTATTAACAGTCAAGTTATGGCAAAAGACCTTTTGAAAGAGGAGACACATGCAGCAACAATTTAACGCGACTTCACTCGTTACGAATGAAACGCGTTTTAGTTTGAGAGAACAAAAGTCCTGACATGTTGCGTCTTAAATCAGTTTGGATCAAAGCCCTGCTGATATATTGAGCAATAATACTTAAATTAAGAACAAATTAGAAAACAATCAAATTAATTGAAATGACACACATTCACTGAGGAAAAACGATGATAAAAGCTAAAAAAAAAAAACTGAAAAAAAACGTACCTTGATTTTCTCAGCGCCAATATCTTGCCTCGATCCATTCCGCAGAAAAAAGGGAAAAATACAATAATTCACCTGAATTGGGAGTAAACCAGTCTGTTGTTTTTGTCTCCACTCCTCACCAACAGTTAAATCAACTCCACAAAAAGAGCTGGAAGCCGGTGTGAAATCTTAATTGCTGTTGTTTTGCTGATTTGCCGGCGGAAAAGGACGTGTGTGTTGACTCCCCTGGTATAGTCAGTGTCAAATACAGTAAAGGCGGACGCGCTCAGTGTGATAACTGAGTGGTGTTTGTCGAAGCGCGCGGCTATAAGGCTGCGCTCCGTGCGCCTGCTGGTCACGTGGTCTGAGGTGTTTGAGCGCAGTAGGAAGTGCATCCCCGAGCAGCATCCACACCTAGTTATAGCCTGCAGGAGCAAAACAGCTGCTGCCCGCGGGCGACACATGAGAACCAGCCTTAGCATGACATGTGTTATAGTCATAATAATAATCGTGACCGCAATAACGACATTTTTTTTTGTTTGTTCTCTGATCTATTAAACACATAATGTAGAGCAAATATTTGACCGGTAACCCTACCTTAGCCACAAGCTGACGTTATTGTTATCATATATATTTGTTTTTTTCCACATCAAATATTGAAATATCTCAAGGGTCATATACAGTACAGGAGTGCATAATAAAATGCAGTCATCCACACTGCACACATTACAATCCAATCGAAAATAGCCAATAAAATAAAACAAAGTCACTAAATGAAGAAATAAAAGAACTATTGTATCAACAAGAAGTGTAAGTACATTTTCACGTATTTGTACTTAACTTGAGTTTTGAGTTCCTCTTCGATTACATTTCAGAGAGAGATATCATAATTTTTATTCCCTGGCATTTATATGAAAGTTAGTTACTTTACACATGAAGAATTCACATAGGCCTACAACTCATATGATGAGTTTCACATGATGTGCAATAATATCACTTTGAAAGGGCCATTCTACTTTTACTTTTGATACCTAAAGTACCTTTTGTTGCTGATATTTCTGTATGTTAACTTAAGTACAATTTTACATGCAGGACTTTTACTAGTAATACAGTACATTTATATGATAGTATTGCTATCTTCAGTAAAATACTTTCTCCACTACTGCTTTTGACATTAATGTTGTAGTAGCCTCATGCTGAAAAAGACACCATACAGTGTAATTTTAGCGCAATTTTAAAGTCACGGTGCTACTAAAAGTCCATTCTGAATATGCTCCACTATTTATTTGCTGCAGTTGGGGGTCACATGCACACACTATTTAGAGTCCTTTTCCTGTCCTGCGCAGCTGCGCAATTATTTCCACTATGCACTCCCAGCAGAGCTATCTCCCAAATTACATGTATCTTGTTGTGGAAAATACATGACATTTGGCGATGCAACATCATGAGAAAACAATGAAAGGCATTGCACATGATGCCAGTGCCTCCAGTTTTGGCAGAACAGAAGAGGCTGAGGAGTCATCCAACTAATTACTGAACACTTGTTATGCTGCGCTTGAAGCAGATTCAAGCAGCCATTGATCACTTGTGGTAGGAGAGTATGTCCAATATGTATGTTTTTTATGAAGATAGCTTACACAGACAGACAGACAGCGTAAGTGAAACGTCTTATTAATGGCCGTTGATTGTGGAAAGCATAAATAATTGATTCATATGTAAAGCGACTTCTGTTTCATTCCTTTTGATCAGGATAAAGTTTGACTGTGGTTTTGGCTCGAAAGCATACATCTATCATCTCTCAAAGCATGGGGGCAGAGAAATCCACAATCCACATCAATCATAATAATTATCATCAATATTTCAGTGTCATTCTCGCCAAAGCATCAGCGAGAGAGACAAAGCTGTCTGCGATGACAAAAGGCTTCTATATGACTGCAACAGCGACGCGTCAATTTCTCCAAATCCTCTTCCACCATGTGGGCCGTGCAGCTATGGGAGGCTGCTGCCGCTGCTATTGTTTCACGTCCATCTGTCTTTGGTGCTGAATTTTGCAAGTGATTTACAGTGATTGATTTCTACCAAGATTCCTCATGAAAAAGCCCCACAATGCATCTCATTTCATATTGATCCTATTCTTTTTTACAGTCAGTTGCTATTTGAGTGGCTGCCTACATTGTGAAATCATTACTTTCAGTCCATACAGGCTTCATGTCCTCCAAATTAGACACAATCAAGCAATGCATGTGGGGAAAAAGTACATTTTTATCAGACTGTACACACGTAAGGCCATTTTGGAGTTACTCATGTTATGAAATCAGAGAGAAGGAGGCATTTTTGGGGCTCGCAAATGTAGTCGTTACACACACAGCACGCTGCAAGACGATGCTCTGAAGCAGGCTGTCTGTCTCTGATGTGTTTGTGTCGAGAGGTTGGAAGATGGGAGAGAGCGGGGAGGGAGGGAGGGAGGGTGGGTGGGTGCGTGAGGAGAAAAAGATGCATAAATAGGGAAGGGGAGGAGGTTGTGGTTGAACACTGACAGCTCTTAACAGTTTCCTAATCTGCCACTTCTATATTCTGTTCCTCCCCAGCTGGAGACACTTCATGTTGTAGCCAAGGTGGCACAGCAGAACGAGACCAAGCTCAATTCAAATCAGCGACGAGGAGAAAAAAGCCCAAACACAATGTTTACTAAATTTATTCAACATCGTTTTCGCACAAGTTGCGTGCATCATCACCTATCATCAGTCACCAGGCGCCTGCATCCTCATTATTCACCTCATCAACTGATTAGATGTGCCAACCTGGCTTCATTAAGCGAATCAAAGGTGTTTGTTGATCCCGTTTCTGGGGAAGTTTAATTGAACAAACAGCTCCACGCCCAGGAAGCATCATCAGAGAGACGAACAGGGGAGAAGTAAAGTGCGGAAGTTCCCTATCACGTTTCTCTCCTGCATCACATTTTCAGGACAGATCACTCCTTCGCGCGGAGTAACAGCACAGCAGCGAGGAGGAAAAAGTTGTGACTTTATGCCTTCTGTGACTGAATTTCTCTATGGATGGAAAAACAGATCAGCTGTCGCGATCAAAACACAGAAAAATACCAGCGCAAAAAGACAGTGGATTTCTTTTTCTTTTTCAACACACCAAGTCAGTTAAACTTCTTTTATCACTAAATAACATTTTACTAAGTCAATTGATTTCTATGCATCACTGTGCGTTGCAGAAATGGGAGCTTTTGCTGCAGAAGAGACAGAATAACAGCGTAATGGTCAGTGGGTAGGATCCCCTTCATGCACCATTTAGTCATATAAAGACCCTTTTTTTATCTCAGCAGAACACAGTGGTAATCACAAAGACTTAGCGGGTGGTTCAGTGGATGCTCACTTGTGCACACACTATGCAAATGAACGCTACAGGCATAGATGAACTGCTCAGGCAGCGGTGCCGAGCTTCGGATCAGACCTCAGTTCAATTGCTCCTCTCGGCGTCGCTCCTCATGGTTTTCAGGTGAAGTGGTACCTGCGGCCTCGGAGGAAACTGCAACCCCGGAGCAGCGATGATCCGCAGTGCCATTGGCTGATTCGGGGCCAGATGATAATTCATTTGCCCTACACGCAGCTGGAGAGCTGCAGAGACTGATGAGTACCCCAAATGGACCTGACTGCCATGAGACCAGCAGTCACCTGTAATCACATGGCCCTTTTCTGTCAGGAAGGAAAGGAGTTGTGAAATTGAATTTATTTTTAGCTGTTCACCCACTTTTATTCATGTTTGAGCTGACATTCAGTGTTTGCAGCAGTGCTAAAAGTATTTATACCAGCAGTAACTGATCTTTTCAGTACTCTGGGGCTTTGCAAACAAACTGTGGACACAACAGTGGCTTATTTTTAGGTTTTAAGTTCATGCGGTGAACTTGTTAGCAAACAGTTGCTTACTTCTACATCCAGCAGATCAGAAGCAACATAATTTTTCATTTGTGGAGTCGTGTTGCTGGCATCTAGATGAATGCAAGCTCAATATTCACTCTCCATTTAGCGCTGTTTCCCCAACAACTCCTGTGGGAAATATCAGCCTCTTTAGCTGCTAAATGCTCCACTATGCTCACCAGCCAGTCTCTGACTGCATTTGTCTGCCACTTGCTTGCTGGGAAGGTTTTCAGAGCTTTGTCTCTGAAAAGAGCTGTCTGCTGCATCCAAGAGTGGTGAGAACAGTACAGATGTAACGTGCAGAAAATGACACTTGGGCGTCACATTTTAAAGGTGCTGACCAAGCTGTAGTATACATAGAGTATATTGTTGCTATGTTACACCTATAATTAGGGAACAATGAAGCAATCAATACAAATTAATAACAGATGAAGATTTATTGCACAAAAAATGGGAAAAATATGCATTACATACTTGTGAACTATACTGTTATACTGTATATGTTATACTGTATAAAAGAAAAATAAGTAATATAAACTTCAACAACAGCTGCATGTTGTTAATAATCGATCATTTCCTTGTATATTGTTGAAGAAAGAAGTGTGGACTCCAACAAACTGAAAAACTCAACATCACCCTTTAATAAAAGTAATGATAACAACAAATCTTAGTACTTCAAAGTACATGTATGTTGTGACAACGCAACTGTTGCTTGTTCAAGTGTCACAGTTTGAGCTTGATTCCTCCGTATCTTTTCCCTGAAAATATTTCATACCCGCCACAGCACTTTACCCATCTTCATTCTGCTCACTGCATCATGTTTATTTGCCCATTACCGGCAAATGCATCCAGCAAACAATTTCAGAGTGCTCTCACATCCCGGAAGAATTTCTTTCATCACAGAGATGCTTTGTGTCTCAGCTTTTAGCTTCATTGCAAGATGAAGGGACACAGCCCTAAATGAGTCGGCATTAAAGAACAAACAGCTTAAAATTGGTTTGAGATGTGTCTTCTTGTGTTTCTTCCTCAGTGCAGAGGGTTATAACATTAGCAAGAAGTCTGTATATAGCATTTATTGTAATTTGTCTCACAGCTTTTGGCGCAGTAAGAGGAATTTAAATGCAGCGTAAATTTTGTCACAAAATGTACCTTTGCACTGGTGCAAGCTTGAATTTGCAGGAAAAAACAAAATAATTCATGTCAAGCACACAGAGTCAGTCAATCTACACACATTTGTGGTGAGCAGAGAAGAGCTCAAGTCCCTCTTAATGGATGTTGGCAAGTGTTTGGTCATCTATTGCACATGAAGATTAGTATTGACTGTTGTGGGATGTGTGTGAACTCATCAGTGCTAAGAGAACAAAACCAAAACTGACTAATGAAAGGGAATAAGGCTCCATCTGCTGCTGATGAAAGTTTTCATTCTCTCCTTTTAATATTTGGCATTTTTACCTTGAGCCCTCTATTAATGCCTCTCCAATTTCATGCATAAGAATGTGTTTGGTAAACAGATGCATTTAGATTTATTGTGCATTATGAGAAAACTCTTAATATAATAACGTATGAATATTACACAAGCAAGTCACAGGGGTTGGATAAGGTCTGAGGGTCATCACATGTACTGTATGCCATGGCCTTCTCAATAAAAGGTTGAGGTCAACAATGAACATGTGGCAGATGACATTTCAACTCCCGTTGGTTTGTTTAAATGACATTTCAACCACTGTCACGTTCCAAAATCAGGCTACTGTAATGCTGAGCTCCGGGTCTGTGGGTAGTGTGTAAGTAATGTGGGATTTGGCTTCTTTAAACCAGAATAAACTTCTGTAAACACATAAAGGGAGTACGGTGTTGTGTGCAGTGTTACATGCGTGCTATTTCATGGGCACTATATTTCCCAAACATTTTCTGAAATGTCTTGAAAGTTTTATGGAAGGAACTATGGACTGTAATGTGATGTTGAAATAAAGAGGAAAAACCTAGTAGTCTGTTATTTTAATTGAGTATATTGTGTTGATTTTAAAAATAAAATCTGCTCCATATCCACCTAAGAACAGATTATGTTCATCAATTTACTTGTTGCTGCAAACTTTTGCCTTATATGTTGAATTTCATGCTCGTGTGTTGACAATATTTGCCCATCAGAGCTGACCTGATACATGTTGTTCTTTCCAACACACTTCCCCGTAAATTCATACATCCTGAGGTGTGGCGGGGTCAACAAGTTGGACATGAGCTGATAATGGCCAAAATATGACACCCTGTGTGGACCAGCAAAGTGTCGGTGAAGAAGCAGACTTTGAAAAGTACTGGCACATGAAGACAGATTTGATTATAATCCTTGTCAGGTAGCGCTCATATCTCCTCCTCCTACAGCAATCACAGCCATCTGGGCTGGAAAATAGATTGATGGCTACAGAGCATAAACAGCCCTGCTGGCAGCCAGCCACCAGCCATCATGCTGAACTTGGCGCATGGAGATGATTCCTTCACTTTATACCTATCCCATAAACCCCCCGCTTCTTATCACTTCACAGCTTGTGGCCTAATTGACTTCAGGCCTACACGTATGTGGACAAAACTTTGAATCATCTGTTGATATGAGACAGCACTGCATTACAGAGCCAGTATATCAGTATGTGATGCAAAGTAAAGAAAGTTTCAGAAATCATTTTCAACTTTTAACTCTTCACCTTTTTGGCTATTCTCCTCCATGTGCCAAGATGTAATTTGTTTTCGGAGACTGATGGGTAATTTGAATGTGCTAAGTATTTTTTCGGCTGTCTTCAAATCTCAATTTTTCTTTACTTTTCACTGATTTGTTTTTTCACCATTCTGCTTGCATTACTTTCAGTAATAACAGTGAAGCCCTGCAGAGAACTAGGACAATTATCAATCTTATTTCAAGCTGAGAAAATTGTAAAAGCTGCACCGTGTCTTTGTTAGCATTTCAGGTGCATCACCATGGAGACTCTGCCGCACCACAACCGCACAAGGTCACCTGGCTTACACTATTGTGCCTCTGTGTACACGCTCCTGTGTGTTTAACTCTGCAGAGACTCTGAGACGGCACAAAAGGCACACTCCACAGTTGGTTTGATGATGCCGTGTTAGAGAGGCACTTTCTGTTGTTCGCCACGTCAGGATTGCTGTCATCCTTCAAGCCAGATTGCTTCTCCTTTGCTTATTAATGCTCTGTGCCAGTTGGTCTGTTATCCATACGCCCTCCCTCGACACTGTGCATAGCCCATGATGTTCAGCATTACTGAAAAAAAATCATCTCTCATTGCTTCGCAATACAGTAGGTTTCGCTGGCATTTTCATGAGCAAGTTTACCCCAATTTATCCTGAGCAACATGTTACTGTGGGTCCCTTTGTTGGTGCTCCAGAGCTTAAATTCCCTCTTGAGGGATACATGAGAGCCACAGATTATTATGTTATTATATCAATTATTATGCTCGCTGCTCAAGGTTATGGTGACTCACTGCTTTAAAAGCTTGCTCGCATCGAAATTTATCCTAATATGTCTGTCTGAAAATCTTTGAGCAAGACACAGGTTGAAACCTGTTTGCCTGTTTCACATTTACGGGGCTGGTCCTCACTTTGCTGCAGTCCCACAAAACATAGTTATAAATCTAGAGCGGTGTTAACATTTGTAAGATAATGTAAGTGACATTTTGTTATTGTCAAGAAAAACAAGTATCCATCCCTCTCTCAGGTTTGTCAGTGGCTCTCATCCTAAAGTCTTGTTTGTTCCGACTGAAGATGTAAATCTTTGAAAATGGGTCATGAACATATATTAACATTTTTTTTAAGCTGCCATCATCTATATTGTTTGGCTATATAAAACAGTAGAAAAGTAGAGGTAACAAACCAGAAACAAAAACTATTGTTTGCACACCACCAATAAACCTCAAAAAAGCAGAAAAGTAATATAGTCAGGTTTTTAATTGTTCTTTCATTTCTGCTAGAATTCTTCTTCTCTT
>JBCAUF010000042.1:11117820-11128914 GCA_038406115.1 Haemulon aurolineatum
AACTCACTCACGCGTGTTAAAATAAAAATAAATCAGCTGCGGAACCAAATAGTAATTGTAGGCGTTTCCGGGGGGATAGATTTGTTGCGACACCTCACCGCTAGGTTCGCACATCTCGCATGAATGGAATAGTAGCTAATAAAAAGCCTTGACTTAGGAATGGAAAGTGGATGCAAAGATTTCCGAGTTAACATTTTTAGTCGGTATCTGTGGATTTAACGCGGGGGGCAGCTCCCCTTTATTCAACTTTAACGTGTTTTCGGTCTGTTTGTTTGTTTGTTGTGTGGAGCTGAAGCTAAAGCGGCTGTTAGCCTAAAACTACCAGTCAGGCTAACGTTAACATAACCTATCGTTTGCCTGCTAGCTAGACATCCCTGCTCCCAGCCACAGCATAGACCAAAAACACAGCAAAGATGGTTGAATCGATACTTGACCTCCCGGTGGAAAAGCAGATATTTTACGCTGTTTTGGGGTTTTCGTGGACAGTGTATCTATGGGAGGCGTACCTTTCTTACAGACAGGTGAGTTGATCATTTCAGTGTCCGTGCAAAGTTTCTGCCTTCTAGTTAAATGTGTTTTTACAGGGAAAACGAAATCTTTTGTTGTGAGAGTTATTTTGAATGACACACAGTTCTAGCAAAGTGAAGGTAAATGGAAGTTAGTTTAGCAGTACACAACATGTGCAAATTCCCTCACTTCTGGTATGACAGTGTCTTAGCTCATGAACATGCACTAATACTTAAGCGGTGTTACTAGCTATGAGATGCATGCACACTCTTACAGGTTTTTAGAAATGAATAGTAATCTGTGTCAAAGCCTTTAGACTTGGTGAAACTGAAACTGAGTAACATTTCCTCTTTATAAACTTCATGAGGAAGATATCTGGCTATATGTCAGTGTAGGGTTGCAGTGGACAGATGTTTCCAGGCGTTTGGTTTCTACAGTAAATGCTGAGACTAATATAAAGCCTTAACTTTATACTTCCTAAATCGACTAATTGATGTCTTTGCTTTGCAAGTGACAATGAAATGGAGCTGATCACAGTCTCATGTAGTTCCCCTCGAAACAGGATATTGTGGCAATCAGCCGGCTGAATCAAATGTGTTGATGAGTGAGATAAATGTAACTTGAAGGCTTTTTTTGTTAATTAGATTTCATTTGCATTTTGCTAGATTGTGTATTTTAAGTTGGGTAACTCAAACAAAGTAAGAATTAAGAGCTAGAGCTTGGAAAAGACAAATAGTTAAATCGTGCAGCATAAGACAAACCCAGAAAGATTATGAATAAAATTTGATATTTGTTTTGTAATTTGACCATTTTGTCTCATGTCTAGTATTTGAAATTAATTATTTGAAAATGTTAGACTTCAACAAACTAATCTGGAGTAAGTGTGAAATTTCTAGCAAGGACTATCAATTTAAGTGAACTAAATAAAAACATTGTTGTTGCTTCCCCATCCCCAACAGAGGAGGATATACAGATCAACAACACATGTGCCACTGGAACTAGGGAAGATCATGGATTCTGAAACATTTGAGAAGTCGCGTCTTTATCAGCTGGATAAAAGCAACTTCAGCTTTTGGTCAGGCCTTTATTCTGAGACTGAGGGAACGGTAAGACAACCACTACATTTATTCGTGTTTATGCCAGATGTTGTCTATGACGTGTTAAATGTGAAAGGCTTAATTTTATTCTTAAAACTGTGTTTCAGTTGATTCTGCTGCTCGGTGGAATCCCATTGCTGTGGGGCGTCGCCGGTTCTGTGACAGCTCGCTTTGGATTTGGTTCAGAGTACGAGATCACCCAGTCGCTCGTGTTTCTGACGCTCGCGACCCTCTTCAGTGCCTTGACCGGACTGCCCTGGAGTTTATACAACACATTTGTCATTGAAGAGAAGCACGGTTTTAATCAGCAGGTACACTGACTGAACAGCACTCGCCAACTGTGGGCTGAAACGTCGATGTGGTTTCCTTCCTCAGGAAGAACAGTAGCTGTGATGTGCATGATTTCCTTGTGGTTAAAATGACTTGCAACTAACATGGATGCAGCTTGAATTGAGGGATGTGTCACCCTGTTGCCCTCTTCTGGATCCGAAACTCGATTTTTAGTTTATCAACAATTACTATCTGAAATCTAATAAGCATGCAGATGGACAATGAAGACTGATGAATGCTGCAGGACTTATCACAGAAGTTGGTGCTAACTAACTGTTGCTGTTTACATTTTTAAGTTTATTGTAACAGCAGCTTTTTCTGTGAGGAAGTAAACTACCACAATGACTTTTCACAGCCGCGTCAGAAGATTAGTGTGATTATTTGATACTTTGATCACCCGTTTAGTCCAGCATATTCATGCACACACATCCTGACAAATCCCTTCCTTTTTCGATTATCCACCATTGTCTTTTTACATGAACGTCTTGTCTTCCTCCCAGACCATGGGGTTCTTCCTCAAGGATGCTGTGAAAAAGTTTGTCGTGACCCAGTGCATTCTGCTGCCGGTCACCTCACTGCTGCTGTACATCATCAAGATTGGTGGGGACTACTTTTTCATCTATGCCTGGCTGTTTACCCTGGCTGTCTCTCTGGTTAGTGCGTTCACCTTGTCAAACACTGAGTGAAATGCATCTTTGCGTACTATGGGAATATTTTGTTTGTTTGGTTATAAAGGATTAACTCAAAAGTAATGCAAAAGTCATGCTGTTGGTAGAGTTTTGGTGGTTGTTTGGTGCTAACAAATCATTGTGATCCGTCTCCTCTTCTCCTGTGTTCTCAGGTACTTGTAACAATCTATGCTGATTACATTGCACCCCTGTTTGACAAGTTCACTCCTTTGCCAGAAGGAGAGCTGAAGACAGATATTGAGACTATGGCAAAGAGTATAAGCTTCCCCCTCACTAAGGTTTATGTAGTTGAAGGTAAAGTTTGATGTTTTCGTTTCATATATTGCTGTTATTACACAAAGAATATCATAATGCCTTTTAAGATATATTTAAGGTTTCTGCAAGTTTACTCTGTAATTATTCAAAATCCTTTCCATATTTCCAGGTTCCAAGCGTTCATCGCACAGCAACGCTTACTTCTATGGGTTCTTCAAGAACAAACGCATTGTGCTGTTTGACACCCTCCTAGAGGACTACTCGCCTCTCAACAAGTCTGGAGAGCCACAGCCCGAGCAGCCAGAGAACGATGACACATCCAGTGAATCAAAAGCCAAGCCCAAGGTCACATGGCATTCCTCCAATTTCACACATTTTTCCTCCTTGAATTTGACCAAAAGATGCCTTGAAGCAGTTCAAAGTTTCAGAACCTGGAAATGCAATCCCTTTGACTTTGTTGTTATGTTATGGTGTAAGTTTCCGCATTGTTTTTCTGCATAATAAAACAGTGCTGTTCTCTTACAAATACTTTCACAGAACAAGAAACAAGGATGCAACAACCCAGAGATCCTTGCGGTCCTTGGCCATGAGCTTGGCCACTGGAAGCTCGGCCACACTGTCAAGAATATCGTCATCAGTCAGGTGATGATGACTTTTGAGGAATTGTCTTGCTCATAGATTTTTCTTTTCATGTCTGCGCTGAGGCGAAGCAACATGTTGGCCTGATTACACACGATCAAATGCAGACCTTCATCTGTAACTCTGTTCTTTCTGCAGATGAATTCCTTCCTGTGCTTCTCCCTGTTCGCTGTTCTGATTGGACGTAAGGAGCTGTTCGTGGCTTTTGGCTTCAATGACAGCCAACCCACATTAATAGGCTTGATGATTATCTTCCAGTTCATCTTTTCCCCATACAATGAGGTCAGTGTGGGATCGATGAAGATTGTTTCTGTTGGTTTCTGAGATGTGTAGCAGATTTTTAAAAATATATTTTGTCTTTGCAGCTCCTGTCCTTCTGTCTGACAGTCCTGAGTCGCAGGTTTGAGTTCCAGGCAGATGCCTTTGCACGTGGCATGGGAAAAGCCTCTGAGCTCTACTCTGCCCTCATCAAGCTCAACAAGGACAACCTGGGCTTCCCTGTGGCTGACTGGTTGTTTTCCATGTGGCACTATTCCCACCCTCCCCTCCTGGAGCGCCTCAGAGCGCTGGGCAACGTCAAGCAGGACTGACGGGGCTGGAAGGAGGAGCGGCGATCGCTGCCTCCTCCAAAGGGCCTCCGCAGACCGCTCCTGGCCCTGTGATGCACCATGGTCTTTTTCTACCTATCCCGCCCCCACCATCTTGTTTTACCTTGTTTTAGTAATTCCTCTCCTTGCCTCACTTTCTATTTTGTTCCCTTTGAAACTTTGTTTTAAACCTGAACCAAAACATATCAGCACAAGCCAGCCTAAAAAGAGCCTGAATTGAAGTCTCCACTCTTTCTATAGAGATGCCTAATAGTACTTGCTGAGAGCAACACTTCTGGGCAATGTGTGTTGAGCAAAAGCTATTGTCAGAGCACAGGTCACAATTTGCAGATGGACCGGAAGGTTTTTGAAATCATTTTATTTCTGTACAGTTTGATTATGACTAAAAAGTAGAAGATGCATACATGCATACATGACATCCAGCTGTTAAATGCATACAAGTATTTTTAAGCTCATAAAATGGTTAATCATCCAGCATTCTGAGTTTTATTTATTGTGAATTTAAAAAAATCACAAAACAAAAGATGTGGGCAGAGAAAGCACTTCATGTATCCTGTACTTGTCACAATGCTTTTTGCAGATACACTGGCCAGAATTTGATTTGTCCCTCAAGTGCCACTGTTGCTACTTTAGAAATATGTCCAGGCAAGCTCAAGAGTAAAAAGTCATCAGCTCAAATTCAGTACTGCGAGTGGTACTAGGTAAATGCTTTGTCACAGTGAAAATTGTGAGGGCCTCAAATGATCTGTTTATTATGAACAGAGCAGTTAAGAAAATTGTATTTTAATTTAGGTTAAACTTGTGATTTTCATTTTTTACATGAATGGTGGGGTCTTGTTTTACTTTTTCTAAAGCACTTGCTTGCCAACAAGGTTCCAACCATAATTGTACATATGTAACTTTGATTAGTAGAGTAATGGCGTATGATGTGAATAGTCAAAAATGTTGAATGTGGTTTGAAATTTTAAGTTGATACTGTGTTTCTTAGTTTCTTCTCTTGGTTTTGGGCCGGAGTGAGCCCAGAGTTGCCTGGCAAGCAAAGTATTTATAGGGGACTCGGGGAAAGGAGTCTGCAAGGTTGCATTCACCACATAAGCCAGTGCTTGGTTTGTTCAATGAGGGGACTGTATAATTTCTTTGCTGCATTGAATAAAATCCTTCAAAGCATTCTTCATGATTGATGGTTGCTTAGTTTTTAAAATATAGCTGTAGAAAGTAAAATGCAAATTTGTGTTTCTAAGCACAACAGGCCATGGCTACCCCCACCCATTTAGGTCCTACTGTGGCAACTTTCAGTAATCGATTCGGAAGAAGTTTAATTACAGCAATAATTTTGTAAAATGGGAAATTGCTACTGATTGACAGCTGCCTTAATTTTTGTGTTTTTTGTTTCTCAGGAATCATTTACGTCTGTGGACTGTACATCTGTAGTTTTTTAATTAACTTCTATTGCAATTATTACAACTTAATTTGAAAATTCAATGAACAAAAGAATCATAGCAAAAAAAGTACCTAGTTAATTATTCAGAACAATGAGGTAGAAAAACAATAGGCAGCCAGGGATATTGTTGAATGACAGACTACTAAATTAAAGGAACATATAAGTATTCTAAAAGTTTTTGTTGACAGAGGATTCAATAGTTCTCCTAGATTTTAATTTAACAGAAATTTGCATCATGTCTATGGTATTACACGGCAAAATCTCCTGGGTGTTAATAAATGAAAATTAATTGAATGTCCATCATCAACCTGATATCCATCAAAGTCATTAAAGTGTGTCCATGCTCTGTATTCATCTGACGTCTACGTGTGGTCAGCAGGTACAGCACGTCAAAAATGTGCGGTGTCACGCTGTCCGTGTATTTTCAGACCATACCATTATGAAAAAGGGAACATGTTTTTTACACTGTATTTATTCACTTTGTAGCTACATTAAATCATATTTGGTAGTTTACTGTAATAATATATCGATATACAAAATGTCATTCAGCTCGGTTTCTCATTAGACCGACGAGATGCGCGCGTCGTGTCGTCACCCCCCGTCTGGATACTAATGGCGCCGTCCTGTGGCGTATTTTTGAGGACAAGGGCAAGTTCGGCCGTCAGTGTTGTTTTCACATGTGAGATTCAAACATGGCGAGGTTTCTGAGGCCTAACATCAGGAGTTTTGTCACCTCTCAGCTGAGAATGTCGTCCGACCAGGTAAAAATACGTCCTGGAAACTCGCCACTTCATTAAAACACTGCTTTTTGTCACTGTTGTGCTGTTGTGTGCAAATGGTTGTCAATGAATTTGTGAAAAGATTGTATGACAAGTGGATAAACAACTGTGGGTGGCATGATTATAGGTAAGAGGAATTTTATATTAATGCAATTTCAAGGCTTGTATCAGTGGCAAAGGTTCACTACAATGTCGAGGATAGATCAGCAGGGTTTCATTATAATAATTTTAAGCTTTGTCTAAATAAAATGCCCATAGCTGCCTGTTAAAGCCTGTTTATTCAGGAAAAACCTCCGTTCAATGAATTGGTTTGTTCTCTGAGGTTTTGGTTGCATTGTTGTCCCACAAACAGTCACTTTCTGGTCTGTTCCGAACACCTCTATTATCACCTGCAAACAAAGAAGACCTTTCCCCTCCTTTGTGAATTGAGTTGAATCTTGACCTTCAGAGTCGAGTAATTTCTAATGAGGTCCAACTAATTCTACCTGAATATCACATAGGCAAGTCTTCATGACAAAAACAGACAGAAAAACTGACTTTTGAATCATGCAGTTTTAATCCTCTGTCTCTTGAGGAAATCCACACAGTTTTTATTTGTCTCTGAATGCACAGTATACACTAAACATGTCCCTTCTGACTGACTGCTCCCCCGCCCTCTCTCAGCTGGGTGAGCTGGGAAAAGGTGCAGGTAAAGGTGGCGGCGGCGGAGGGTCCATCAGAGAGGCAGGTGGAGCCATGGGGAAGAAGCAGGCCGCTGAGGAGGAGATGTACTTCAAGTATGCATTTCTTCCTTTCACTAAATGTGGACTGAGAGTAGAGTTGTGCTTAGCTCTACTGTATTTTAATTAATCGAGAACCTCAAACATAAACATTTATTTTTTTTATTTTTATCTTCTGTCACTGTTCGAATCTCTTTGTGTCTCTTTGTCCATTTGCCCTTTCTTCTCTCACTGTTTATTCTTTTGCCCCTCTGTTGTCACCCACCACTTTATATGTCCATCTGCACAAAAGGCGTAAGGAGCAGGAGCAGCTGGCTGCATTGAAGCAGCATCACCAGGAAGAGATCGACCACCACAAAAAGGAGATCGAGCGTCTGCAGCGCGAGATTGACCGTCACAAGGGAAAGATCAGGAAGCTGAAGCACGATGACTGAGTGAAACCTTCCTAAAGTTCTAGTTTGCTCACCGATCCAGCCAGACAGCTTCACTCAGATTTCTGCATGCACTTTGTCACTGTGCCAGTCATGAATGTGAGGGTGATTGTCCTGTAAATGCTTGAAAGTTATTAAAACTGGTTATGAAATGATCAGTGTTTCCATTGCATGCTATGACACAAGTTTTGCACCTCTTTTCCATTTTTTGTAGTAGATCGGGTGAGTTGCAAATGGCCAAAGTGGGGAAAAAAACCCAAAGATCTTTCATGCTTTATATGGCAACATCAACTCATCTTCTTGTGTGATGTATAAATAAATTTGTAATGTAAACAGCATTGGTAGCTCTGTCTTTTAGTGCTGTAGTTTTCTGACACTTAAATGAAAAAAATAAATGGCATATGAACTGTTTAAGTTGTTATGACAAGCTATGGCTAACCTTAGCCCTTATATCTTGTAGTATGAGTAAAGAGACATTAAGTATTGTTAAAAAAAAAGACACAGTCCAGGTTTAAATGTAAACATGATAGTGCACTTTAAGGCCCTGGTCATTTCAGCTGATATTGAGTGGTGCATATCCCCAAACAAATATCCATTCACTCAAATAACCACAAACCATCTGATGACACGCAATGAATATGGGCTCTCTGTGGTTCCTTTCGCCATGTGGTAGTTGTTCACTTTGCTGGGTTGCTTATCCAGTCAAAATACAGAGGTTAGTTCACTGGACTGTCAAAATAAATATTCCAAGGTGCATTATTATATGTCATCAAATACATGAGCCAGCATGGACACAGAATTACATTTAAAGACCACAGGCTACACAGTAACATCTTTTTACCAAATCATCATAAGATGTTCACAAAAAAGCGTTTAAATTAGGACTGTGTATCACTATGATTCTCTGTTATTTAAAATGGCAAGTCATTATAGTATTGATTGAGCCTAATATTAATAAGCAGGAGACTGTGCAATCACTAAAGAGACAGGTTTAAATCTGACAACAGAATACCCAGGGGAGGAAAGTAAAATCGGGAATCAGAATCAGCGTTATTGGCCAAGTATGTGGAACACATACAAGGAATTTGACTCAATCTACTTAGCCTACATCAACATTAACATTCAACTAGAAAACAAAGAAAGAACAATGAGTTAAAGAGTGGTGCAAAAAAGAGCTTATTATAAATATATATAAATGGAGAGTCTCGATTTAAAAGTAAAAATCTGATATAAAGTTTTTTTGTTGGTTTGTTTGTTTTTTTTTGTTTTTTTTATTGAACAAGACAGACAGTACAATCAACGAGAAACACATCACAACAACAACAACGACAAAAACAGAAAACAAAACACAGACATACAACAGCCAGAGGACTTACAGTTCAATGGTACAGAATTTCTTCATTATAGAGTATGTTTTGGTAGCTTTCTTGTTCTTAATATCCTTGATCGTGGCAGCATAACGGAGCAGTTCATTTTTGAAGGGTGCAATGTTTGGCTTAGATTTGGTCCATTTGTTTTTGTGGATACGGAATTTCCCCAAGCTCAAGATCAACTGACAGAAATCTGATATAAAGTAATCGACAGTGAACTAAACTTCTCCCTCCAATCAGCGGCGGCGATGGAGCACATGTACGTTCTTCTTCCCACGCATGCGAGGAAGAAATATGAATGTCGTCATTTCCGCCTGCCCCTGCCTTTTACCACGGGCAGCCCCGTGCCTCTTTCTTTTCGCACATCATGGCGGACCGGTTCAATAAGGTGGGCAACTGCTGCGGAACCATAATCTCTTTTTTTAGCTTTATATTGGATGTTAAATCTTCCCTTTTGTCGTCAGACTGCGGGCGAAGGCTACGGGACAGCTTGGTGTTGTCGTTTTTTTGTTGAGTGTTTTTCTTTCGACTTGATTTTAAAGTATGTTTGAGGCTGCTAGCCGCAGCTGAGTGGACATGCCTTCATCATGGCAGCTTCCTTCACTAGTCAATGCTGTGTGTGCTAGCTTGGCTGAGTTAAACTTTTGTCATCTGACGTGTAAGTCAGGGTAACAGACGCACACATGTCTAATAGTTTTATTAAAACCTTAATTATTTAACATGATGGCGTACTACTTGTAAACATGTTATCTGTTTAATAACAGGTAACGTGTCAGCATGCGTTGATGCTAAGCTAACACGCCTTCATCGGCGACTTATTCCCTCCATGTGTTCAGTAATCATAAAGCAAAGGGAAGCATCATTGTTTCCCAAACTTGCCAGTAAACATTACAATTTAACAGTGATTGTTTCTAATGTGCAGTTTTTAGAATTTCATTTTAGTTTGTACGAAGTGAGTAGCGTTAGCTTGCATGGTGTTAACTAAAATGTGAAGCACTTGCCTGACTTCGGTAACGTCGCCATGCAGGTTGATGAAGAAAGCAAAGTCTGTTTTTCAGATTAAAGATAATTAAGCAGTGTATTTCTTTCCAATCTGCAGGTTCTGCTGCTTGATGGCAGGGGCCATCTACTCGGCCGGCTTGCTGCCCTTGTGGCTAAACAAGTCCTGCTGGGTAAGTTGAAATGAGTTTTTGAAGGCTAATATGTGTGTTTGTTTCTGTTAGTCATTTGGATACTCAACTCAAACACATTAGAAAAGCTCCTGTATCCCCGCTGTCTATGATGAAAATTTTATCACCATTGCTTGAGTTTAACGACCATGAGAAAACTCACATGCACTACCATCTGAGACGGGACATAAATGATCATTAGTATGATCGTGTGTTTTGACGGCCAATTGAGAAATCTTTTTTCCTTATCCCCCCCAGGACACAAAGTGGTGGTGGTGAGATGCGAAGGCATCAACATCTCTGGCAACTTCTACCGCAACAAGCGTAAGTAGTATATACATTTATTCAGTCAAACTTAATTGATATGGCTATTATGACATGCTTGTTGTCAGTGATGTTTTCCCACTATTATTCGAGTTTCAATGACCATGAGACAAGCTTACATGCACTACCATCTGAGACAGCAGTAATGGTTACTACTGCTGAGTGTCTTTAGATTTGGAACTTGGTTTCAAGCAATGTTATGTGTCCCTCTACAGTGAAGTACCTGGCTTTCCTGCGTAAGAGGATGAACACCAACCCCTCCCGTGGACCGTACCACTTCAGAGCTCCCAGCAGGATCTTCTGGAGGACTGTCAGGGGTGAGAATGTGGCACCATAGAAGAGAATGAAGTTCTGCCAATACTGATGAAAGGTTTTTACACTGAGTAGCATAAGTATGGAAATAACATTGCACTGAAACAGCTTGCGGAGCTCAGCTCTAGAGGAGTAGATATGCTCAATGCATTGGATATTATTATAATTGCAATTAACAGATGAATTGGGTTTTCTTAGATGTGTCTGATGATGTAGTGGTGGATCCGTAAACCATCAATAAGATGTTGGATTGAAATATTAGTGCTGTGATTCACATGCAGGTTTTATTTAAGTGTTCACAAAGTGCGATGTTTATGTTGATTTGACCCAGCACAAGTTCGTCCTTACTTTACGGTGATGAGCTCTTTATCCCGAAGCTGATCATCAATTGATGAGACAAACTTTTCGGATCTGATTGCTGAGT
>JBCAUF010000042.1:11133829-11146398 GCA_038406115.1 Haemulon aurolineatum
CACTTCTTTTTACTGTAACCACACTAACATCTATTAGGCTGGTGTTGTTGAAGATGACACACCTGAAAGATTATACTACATTCATCAGATGCAGTGAATGTGTTACTACAGTGTGCATTCAAGGCACACAGCATGAGTAATGAGAACGATAAAAAAGGCTTTCCTACATGCCAGCATGAGCTGATTAGCTTTTTAAGCTTTTATTTGATGTTTCGGTAATGTCTCATTTTTACTGACTCTGTTTCAAGCTTATGCTGCTGAGTCATTATTGAACCCAAGATAGCTTTAAAATCAGATTAGCAAAGAGGAGCACATCAGGGTGCACAGTTTTCCTGATGAGAAATTTTGGTATGGGGTCTATACACAGGCATCACAGAGGAGCTGACTCCCTCTTTGAGCAGATGAATTTTTTCCAGTCTCTGCTGACGTCACCCTTGAATGGGAACAGATTTATTCAACGTCTTAAAGGTTGGTTTTGAGACAGTACAAGAAAAAGATATGAACAGGACAAAAAGATTGGAGTTTGGTCAAACGTGTAATGCCAGACAGATAAATCTGAGAACATGGACCTGGCTGACAAGCACAATGCAGGCCTCCATAAGTCCGTGGCTTTTACACAACAAAACAAGAAATGAATGAAAGCCATATTGTGTTGCCTATAGATAGACAGGCCGAAGAATAGTTTTCATTCTTCTCTTCAAAATTGTGTTTTGAGAGTGTATACAACTTATTCATGCTATTCATTTACTATGAATTGTCCTGTCCTGCAGTCCCACACAGCAAGAACAGAGAATTGTTCTCACTGGACACTGAGGTAAAGCCCTTCGACACATTGAGCCTTAATTTGATACCGATGTATCAATGAAAAGGAGAGACAAAACATACAGATTAAATTTTCTTGCTGTGATGTTGCACCGATTACTCTCCACAAAAATATAAAACCTAATCTAACTATTATTTAAAGCTAATAATGTCAGCTGTGTGACTATTACCTTTAATTGTTTGTTTCAGTTGTTCATATCAATAGCTAGCTATATCAACCATTTGACCATTACCTTTAACTAACTATTTCAACCTTTTGTCCATTAGTTGAGTTCAACAGTTTTTTCATGTACCCCTGGTATCTGCAGAAGTACTATGGTGTACAGGTATGACCAAGTAAGCTATTTTTGGTTCACAGTATGAATCATTGTTATTCTCAGTGTACCTGCTCACATATATATGCAGAGAAAAACAAATGTGAGGACAGAGCTTGCTTATCACACACATATTTTTCAACCCACACAAAGCCTTTGATGGGAGGTCATACGTCGCCTACCTTTCAAAAAACCTTTTTACGTGATGTATGCACTACGTGTGGAGCACTGAGTTGCATTTTTATAAACATGAGATGGAGTGGGGCATGTCCATGCCGTATATAAATTCACTGACCTCTGAATGTAATTGAAATCATTTAAAATGACAGTGGTGCAACTTGATTCATTCAGTCAGGCTGAAGTCATTATGTTCATTTACAGGCAAGAGCAGCTGTAAAATTCAGACAAGAGAGACGGTGGCAGTGAGAGATTGCTATTGGGCGCGGAGAGTTACAAATTGGATTCAGAAACTGAGATCCGGGGAGAGAAAAAGACCAATTGCAGAAACCTTTATCAGCTTCATTGTAATGAAGCACCTCTGACGCAAGGACAGACACAAAACACACGTTCACAAGCTCATAACACAGAGTCAAAGTCCAGAATTAGTACAAGGTTTAATTTCTGTTTTCTGTGACAACCAGTGTGCTGCCACACCAAAGTGTCCTTGAACAGGATAAAACCCTTCAGTAGCTGCAGATGGTCGGCCCAGTAAAACAGACATGCACAAACGTCTCAAGGGAAAGAATGAAGAAAACAAATCCCTAATTGCACAGTTGTTAAGACAATGCAACAAATACAATTTTCTGTCTCTCTCTTAAAAATAAAGATACTGCATACCCAATGCCAGGGTCTTCTGGCAGTGTTGTACCAATTGCACGCATTTAAGTACCCAACAGCTGAATTGAGTTGACCTGACCTGTTGCATGTAAGTGAGTCTTTGCCAACAGCCTCGCACTGCTTGAAGTATTTAAACACACTGTGTATTCAGTCAATGCAGTCATGTTTTATGTACAAGCGCAATGGATCTGATATGATGTCAAGGGTAAATGGTGTGTCTCTGGTGTCCACTTTGCATACGGTGATGGCAACAGAGGAGATTAGAGTGACAAGCATGTAACATGGTAAGGTTGGTCAACCACTGACAAAACAATGTCAACACAAGCTCCACTTGTTATCTGTTGTGGGGCTTTTCATGGAAACATCTAGAATATCTCTGTTTGATTAAATGGAGCGTGCATAAAACCACAGGGTCTTGGGTTTGCATATTTCACGAAGTGTAAACATCACATAGCATCAATGAAGAGCTGCAACAGGAAGTAGCTGGTTTTAAACCCTGTGTGAAAGTACCAAAGGGGATGTAAAAGAGAAAAATGGTTGTTCAGGGGTTTTACAAAGTTCTCATCCATGTCAGCGTAAAATCGAAGGGATTCAAGTCTGTTCTTGACCTTGGAAACAGCTGATGAACAACTTCATCAATATGACCATATAATAGCTGCTGTGATTGTCTTGTCCAGAATTGTTGCAAGGTTAAGAGTGAAATTTTGATCTGAATTGATTAACCATGTTTTATTTTGTTGCAAAAGTTTGACTTAATTGCCACTGACATTCTTTAAACAACAGTGTCATACGCAAACATAAATCAGTGGGACATTTTACGCAATAAAACATGAAGCAAGCGTGATTTCTGTGACTGTTTGGTGCAACATGGAGTAACTAATGTGTGGAATAACAGAGTAATGTTGGAAGTGGTCAATTCACAGATGGTACCAAACAATGTCTGCTCCAAGCTGGTAACTACCTGTATCCCAGGTGGAAATGCAGTTTTGGCAATGTCACTTGGAACCAAAATTTGAACCAGTTATCAGAAAAGTAAATAAAATTTAAACTAAATCTTTTAAAATTTGACTAGGTAAGTACACTAGGACCATTTATACTTCAGTAAACATGAAGCAAGCTTGATTCCTGAGACTGTTTGGTGAAATGTTGTCATCCTTGCGTATGGGACATCATGAGAGAAAGTGTTTACATAATAGTACTATTGCACCTTGTCCTGTAAAATATCCTCATGTTGTCCACATGTTCCATAATCATTATGGGTTTACACTCAAAAGCCAAAAATGCCTCCAAGCTGTTAGAAAAAGCAATCTCTCAGGAAAAAAAATATGAGGATCTTTTAAAGGACAAGGTGCAATGGTACTATTATGCTTGGAGGCATTCTTTGGCTTTTGAGTGTAAACCCATAATTATTATGGAACATGTGGACAACTGATTACACTGTATTACTTTTTTGCGTCATTGAGCAGGGCCCCAGGTTTTATCCTGCTGATTCCAGGTTATGGGATTACTTGCCCCACTCGAATAAATAAGCTTTGTGTTTTGTTTGTTTTTTTTGTTGTTGTTGTTGAGACTCACAGAGATATTGATTCAATTCACGACTAATTTCTCAGGTCTTTTGTGCTCTTTATTTACTGACAGGTTAATTGTGTTTATCTGTGTGCTTTGGCTTGGACCCACTCTTTCTTCACTATAAAATATGGCCCCACGGCTCTGAGCGCCTCATTCCTATCAAACCCGTCGGACTATTTTGCAGATGAGATGTGGCTTTCTTATAAGCTTGTAGCTTTTGTATTCACAACTCAACAAATATTTTCAACTGCCTCTGGTCAGTGCAGTGTTTTCTAAATGTCTGTTTTGTTTTGTCTGCTTTAAAGACCCAGTGTGTAACATTTGGCATGGCTTATTTGCAAAATCTGAATATTCTGGCCATTAATATGTTCATACAAATGTATAATCGCTACAAAATAAACATTAGTTTGGTTTTTGTAGCTTCATAATTATGCTCTTATATATACATATAGCAAGGATCTTGCTTTAAATAGCGTCACCATGTTTGCGGAGCCATTTTTGCGGACAATCCAGCCAGCCAGAGAGCGCATTTCATGTGTATTAACCAACCAACGAAGAAGACAGCGGAAGGAAGGAAGAAAGAGGAGAAAACAGTAGAGACAGAGTTAGTAGTTGATAAAGAGTAGTGAAAAGTTTTTAAGTGACAAACCTGAAAGTTTGCGAATGGAAGACGCCATTTCAGAAGTGTTTTGGTTCTCAGAGGTCACCGTCACTTTGCCAACGGGAGGGGTGGGCTCATGTGAATGAGTGAGCGCTGCAGTTGAGAATCTGAATACTGGATGTCAGGGTTTCCCCCTCACATTACACGCTGGCCTTTAAGGATACTTATTTTCAGTGAACTCACATTTTTAGCAAACAGCTTAATAGGTCTGATGAAACAACTGATGAACATTTAATGATCTCATTAAAGTTAAGTTGAGCTATGTTGTCACTACATGGTAAAGATGTCTCTTTTTTCCCCTTTTCTTGCAGTTTGAATGAAAGATTTGACCTTTGAGGAACATGATTAATGATGCACACATTATCTTCTAGAGCTAACAATTAATATTCATAGGAATGAAGGTCATACCCCAGGAAAGAATATACGTATAGCATATTGCCTGTATCATATATCAGCCTCAAGGGCAACTCATCTTTTAAGTAAGGACTGCCACAGAAATTCATAGCAATTTTACATAAAGATATGTGCAAATAAACTGTAAATACAGTTTTCAATCCTATAGAAAGAAAAAACTCAACAATGGTTGCTGAGTGACCCAAAATTTGAGGCAACATGGGATCATAAAATCACACACAGGGACAAGAACAGAGACAAAACTCTCAATACAGCTTGATTTTTTAATTGCAAAAGTGTGCCGGGGACAGAGGAAGAGACTCGAGACAGGACGGCGAGAATGAGAATGAGAGAGAATACATGAGAGTGAGATACAAGGGATGTCTTTGTCAGCTCAGCACTATCAATACAAGCAAAAAAAGAGAAACAGGACGAAAATCTTTCTGCATTCTCCCATCATCGTTTGGCGTCATTGCTGCTTTTTTTGGGCTTTGGAGTTGCTCTGCAGCGCCATTGATTATGCAACCTGATTTTGCACAGGAGGGTAAAGAGCAGTAACTGTGCATGATTATCAAAGTTGACAGAAAGAAGCTATTTTCAGTATTGGCCTCTGTGGAACGATAAACAATTTCTGTGTATTGATTCTTGGTTGGGCATTTACAGACTGCTCTATATAACTGCAATCACGGAGGCCATATATGTATATGGTATTGTATCTAATAGAACTGACACATTAAATGGGTTTCCTCAAATAAATATGGTCGTATGTGTTGTAACAGAGCGCCTTAAATGGTTGGTTTTCAAATAAGAAGGCATTTACTTCGGAGCTATGTGAAACAAATGCATTTCACATGGAGTTAATGCTTTTGCCGGAGGCATCTGGAAGGCTTTCCTGTTGCCTTTTCCAGTCTCTGTCAGCATGAACGGGGCTTTTAAACTGGCATTTGAACAAGTACTTAGGTATGTGTCTGTCCTACTGCACAGCAGACCGCTCAGCAGCACGGCACGTAAGCCATTAAGGCTTCAGATGCAGCAATCCACCTCCGAGCACACACACACACAAATTAAACACGAACCACCCCAACCGATGGAGCTCATCCAGAACAAATTTCATCTCTAATGAATCAATCTGAGCCCAGCGATGTGAACTGTAAAATTATAAATTATTTTTCTTGTTGCTGCAGATTTGAAGAGGCTGTTTCACTTGTGTGAAATTACATGTAATGAGACAGACATTGAGCAAGGCTGCTGATGTCACGGTCAAATTTCAAGCTGATATGTCCAGACTCACCGTTCAGATTTACTTGTGAGCAGACAAATTAAGGAGACGCAGAAACACAAGTATAGTTCCTGCACATACAGTATTTTCAGGTGATATGTTCTGTATGTAGGCCATGTATGAACAGTCTTGCGAGATTTGCCGGATAAACAACTGCAAACATGCATTCATATTGTCCTCCTACCGAACTCAACAACATAGATGCACACACCTGGGAATAAAATGCTATGAGTAAGAGATGGAATTGCTCTAAAGAAATCTGCCAATGCAAGAATCCTCTGGAGTGTGTTGGTTATCCACTGCTGCATGAATACGCTGGAGTGCAGACAATCCCTGCACCAGCTCTTTTTATACACTCCCACCTCACTGAGGTCATAATAAGCCACAGAAAATATAATGATCTTCTTCAGAATCTCCAGCCATCTGTTTTCTGCTCAAGCAGCTCATATCTGTGTGCACTGGTTGGGACAGGGGCTTCAGATGTTTCTGTGTTGACATGAATCCATATCGTCCTTACGCCAAGAATTAAGAGTGAGACTTCTTTGCAGCAGTTGAAAGAAAAAGCAATCTGCACAACATCCCAAGTGTGTGATGGATTCTGGCAGCAGATTGTTGTTAAATTATTTGCAACACTGTGTGCAGGTGTTGATGTTGACTATACTGTATGTGGCTTATATATTATACATTTTGAATATTTAAATCACTCTCTCTTCTCTTCTTGTCAAAGTTGAAAAAATGTTCACTCATCTTGAACTCGGTGACAGTTACATGAATTTGTACTGAAAGCAACACCCTTATACAGTATAAAACCATGAATGACCGTTATCTAGTCTGGGTATTATATAGTATTTTATACTGCTTTCAGCTGGCAAAAATGTTGTTTACATTCCCAAAGAATGTGGCTGAGGTGTAAATTATTAATTTAATTATTATCCTGCTCTTCCTGATTTCTGTACTTGCTCTATTGTAAGTAAGAAAACCTCAGTCAGTTCTAACCCTCCTGGTAAGGACTTTTGTTTTATAAGAAGAATCATCTAATATTGTTGTTAATCAAACATTTCTGTTTTTTAGCAGTCTTTGAACTTGTGATATACCTAGTTGATTGTTGAGTGTCATTCCTTGGGGTTGGGTTCTGGCCCTAACAATAACCCCTTGGTAACTGACAACCTGTAAATGAAACTCAACAAGCAACTATCTTCTAACCCTAACTGCTTTACCTTCAATTAACCACACTATCATTAGACCTTTGCTGGCTAGAAGTCATGGGTGAGCAGAGCGGATGTGGTCATAGTCTGAAAAATGTCCCATTGGATCAAAAGTTCATTTCCAACAACCTGTTATCCCAAAAAACATAAGGCCATGGCAGAGTAGGGAGGGTCTTTTGCAGAATGCAGGTGGGAAAATAAATATTTTTTTAGAGCAATGGGCCTTTGGACAAATGGGAATTTTTTTTTTTGTACTGTTGCAGTTTTGGAATAATGGGCCGTACCACACCTTATAATGGTGTAAATTTGTAATAGAACTGCTGTCGTAGATTGCAATTTCTCTTGACATTTAGAAAGTAAGAACTCTCATGGAGCAAATGTGAAATGAAATATTGCATTTAGTTACAGAAACTGTGTCATCATGAGCTAAATATGCTCTAACTGCTGTTTCGCTGTGACTTTAAGGCATTTTAAAAAAACCCACCATGAAAAATGTATCTGTATTCAAAACCTGTATGGGGTTTAATTAGATTAGATGCCGAGGCACCAGAGGAGAAGAGGCGCATTTCATTATCAAACCAAATAAAGCGGCGAGAGCTTTTGCAGGGCTTTTGCAGTTTAATGAGAGGAAATTATCTGATTTCAGGCAGCAGACAAACTGAGTTTTATTTCTGTTCACTGGACAAAGCCTGTCAGGGAATCTTAGATGACACATTCAGAGGCAAAGAGAGACGTTTGCACACAGAAACCCACACAGTGATGAACATCTCTAATGAGGCTTTCATGAGTGTCTTTCAGAGCAGCGGTGTATCCTTGTATTCGGGGCAAGATGCTGTACTCCCACATATGCAGGCCGGAAAGAATAGTTTGAAAATACATTCTCCAGTATATTTTTCCTCATTTATAACAAGAAGGAACACGATATCCATAAGAACAGATAAGGCAGAGCGAAGGAGCACTCCCAGAATCGTAAAATGATCGCGATAAGCAGTAATGAAACTCACTGAGTTGTACATTCAGTATTGATTTTCTCTCCTGTAACCCGGCGTACGAACTCGTCTCCAGTCATATTCAAGCCTCTCCTCGACAATCATTGATGGTTGTATGAGCAAATAAGAAGTGTCTCTATCGTCAGTGTGTACTGCGGCGCAGTCACAGGGGACCCGCTTTTTCCACGTTCTCGCTATAGCTCCATTAATCAATTCTCCAATAAGCACAGGGCTTGTCTCGCAACAGCCTTCAAGACCTGGTACGTTCCCCTTCAGTTCAGTCCTCTTTTTTTTTTTAACCCTCTTCAGTGGTTCTTTTTTTTATTATGTTCTTTTCCTCACTTTTACTTCTTTTTAATGACTAAACTTTAGGAGAAAAGTGGTGCAGCCTTGTACCGTTTGACACTGGGGTTTAATTTATGTGTTCGCTGTACAACTTCAAAAAAAAAAAAACACAAAGTAAAACTGCCCTTTTGATCATGCACTGTAAGAGCTGTGACAGTACGGGCGTTAACACTGACCTGAAGAAGAGCCACTATGGACTGAAATGTTGTCCTCATGCTCATAATATACTGGTGAGTTACCACAAAGAGCACTGCAAGCTCTTCTTTAATGAATGATTCTCTGGCTCATACCTACAGTGCAAGAATACACATCGCACTGCTGCTGTCCAATGAAGTGCTTCTTTTCTGAAAATATAAAAGTTTAATTAAAAGATATGAAATAGGAAAGCAAAGTCAATTTGTTTTTCTTTTCAACTCAGGCACAATTTATTGAAACAAATGGCATTAGCAGTGGGCAGAGAACTAAATGTAAGTGTCTAGGATTTTGCACTCACTAGCAATCCCAAAATTTACACAACTTAATTGTGTTGTGTTAATGATTTAAAGACTAGAAATACATTTTTAGGTGCATTAAGTACTCTGTTACAGAACTTCTTCTAATTTTGAGCCATGTTAGCAGTCTGACTATGACTATGTTGGCTGTCAGGTGGTCTGTCATTTCACCATTTCATCACTATTACCATCATCTAGTCGATTTCTTGACTAGTCTTTTACTTTGGTTCCTGTGAAACAAATGACATTTACATCACTTCCAGTGCTTACAGTGCAACTATAGTGTGGCTGTAGACTCTCTCTTGTTGTTAAAACAACGGCAGGTTTTGTTATCTGCTGTATGGCTGCTGTAGTGTTATTCATTCTGTTTTGCATTTGGTTTCATGGAGCCAGTTCTTTGATACTTCTCTATAAAAACTTCTCTTTTCTGAAGATCATTCTGTGTTTCTCCATCTGACACTATTTTACAAACACTAAAAGCTGACAAGGTCTCGTCTGTGGGTGGTGCATCTGCACTACACTATCTACAGTGAACACCAGCTCAGCTAAAATGCTCTGAAGCTATACACACTCAATCCTAAACAGCCTAAAGGCATGTTGCACTGCAGGCCACCCAGAGCTCACTAAACCAATGTGTGCTTAATGTGTGTTGGGCAGTCAGAGCAGGGCTGGATATTAGGGGAAACAAATCGTTTGTTTTAAAACTTAAACTTGATGAGATTATATAGAAACATTCTGTCAGCCTTTGTGTTATGCCATGGTATATCTGAGAGGTGCAGCAGACACTGCATTACTCACTCTGATACAGCAAGTGAACAGCTGATTCAGATTTTTAAAAATTTCTTTTCCTTTCTCCATTATTCTTTGATAAGGATGTTTATATTGTCCTACCGTTGGCTTCAAACCTCATTAAAGACCCAGTATTCTATATTTACAGAGCAACAACATTTTTCTAGCTTTGTCCTTTTCCTTGCCATGAGGAAAGAGTGGGCAAAAGGCAAACTCAAAGATATAGGTGTTTTTCCTGAGGTAATTGGGACTGTTGGAGAGAAGGTAGAGAAAGTGAGTGAATTATTGTGGAAGCCAATTACCTCGCCACATCAAACTGTTGAACAATATTTGCCTCGTCACTTAAACAACAGGAGAATATGCTCAGTGGATCTTGTGAGAAGAACCATCCTCTGTCGGCTAAGACAGCAAATGCTAGGATATATATTTAATAGTGTCTGAATCAAGTAATAAGAACATTAACACAAAATAAACAAAAAAACTGAAGCTTATTTGATGAGTAATGAACTTCTGTAATTTCAGTATTTATGGCATTTCGCAACACATTTACATTCACAGCACTCAAAAAACACAACAAAATGTATTTTCATTATGCTGCGAATGTATTGCGAAATTGGGGAATTTTTTTTTCTGTATTTCCTTGTTTTTTGATTATCTATAAGTGTTTTCTTAATTGGCAGTGTTTTGGGGTCTCTGGACCTCCGTGAACCTCAGAAAGGTCGAATGAAGTTCAAGGCAGCTGTGAAGACAGTGAAGCCATTTCACCCTCACAGAAACAGAGAAATCATGTCTCATAAATATTTAACCCACATTTAGTTTCCAATTTCTATTTACTGCCATTGAACTTCACAAATAAAACAAAATCATTTCTCAGTTTTGATGTCTACAAGAATCTCAACTTTTTACTTGACCTCAATGTTCAAAATTCTTTACAAAAAGGACGTTTTAAAAAATGTTATAATCAAAAGTTGTTCAGAAAACGTTTTGTTATTGCCATGGCCTCAGATAACCTCTTTTTGCTGTGAATGGTGAGAGGAGACTGTATTTTTCTCCATTTGGCAAAAATACTTCCCCAGTGTTAAGGTTGTGAAGTTCAACTCAGTTGGACAAAACAAAATGTGAATGTATTTTCGATCCAGTTTGCAGGTTGTATCGGTGATGGCCATGGATTAAAAAGTCCACCTACTGCTGGCATCTGTTAACCATGTGCTCAAAACATCTCTATTATGAAATGCAATTAAAATGGACATCTGTGTGGTTTGCCCTCTGTGGATCTTGTGAAGTGAGTGTTTACTTAAATCAAAACTCTCCCGTTCCATTATCACAATGCTGAATGCTTGACCATTTGTCCTTTTTCAAGCTGAACCTTTTAGCGAACAAATGTACGCTGTTTGTGTGTTTTCACACCTGGAATTCATCTTTCTTCTCACATTTCCTGAATTGTTTTTGAAGGTGTAACAATGCAACTCATTTGTCAGTTTAATACACAAAATGGCACTCTTTCTGCAATAGTCAGAAGCTCACAGACCTTCAATAGAAAATTTAATATCCACGCTTTCTTTTTCAACATTGAACTTTCACCTTCAACTTCATTTCATTGCACGCAGCTCATTTGACATGTATTCAAACACAAGAAATGTACTGTACAATCCAGGTATTTCTCTCACCAGAGAGAGCCAAAACAGGGCTGCCATCTTTCCCCACTTCCCTTCGTTCTGGCAGTTGAGCCACATACTATATCATTGCCAAAGAGCTGTGCATTTGAAGCCATAACTCAAAGGAGGCCATTGTTTAAGGTAGTGCTGTATGCAGATGACTTTCTCTTGTTCCCATAACTAATCCAGTTTTGCTAAACTTGATCATTTTCCAAAATTGTCTGGTTCTTAATCAAAACCAACACTAGAAATATTTTATATCCTGTGAACCCATCTGCCCAAATGACACCACGTACAGAATTGACATGCAGGAGGGTGAGCTCTCACTTCAGGTATCTTGGCTCTCCTATTAAATTTAATCTTAACCCCTTTACATAATTTAGGACAGATAGAGAACGATGACTCAGCAATGCCGGGAACTCCATCAACAAACCAGCTGCATCGACCTCATGAAAATAATTCAATATATATGTATGTGTATATACATATACATATATATATATATATATATATATATATATATATATATAAAACAGTAAGGATCATTATACAACATCAATTTTGGGGCAGATATACTCTGCCTACTGTACTATACTTCTCCTCCAGAAGCTCCAAGAATAAAACATGTACCCACCGTGAACAGTAACACCCCCTCTTCTTTTCTCCGCAGGGACAAGACGAAATAATCAGAGAGCCATGTATGAATGCTTACCTAACTCTGAATTTATTCATGATGTTCTCCTGGAAATGCCTGGGAATAAATCACGTCTTTCCCAGAAACCTCTGGCCCCTGTCCCCCTTCATTTCTCTGGAGTTTTCCTTCAGAGCAGGAGCTCACAGAGAGGGAGGAGAGCGAGAGAGAGAGAAAGAGAGAGAGGGAGAGAAAAGGTAGCAGAGAGAAATTGAGAGAACTCATTTCCCTCGGAGTTGGAATTAGTTATCACACTCAAAAGTACACGTTTGCTCGGTGGTGCATTAGCATGAAGATGATGGGTAACTTCTCTTTCAGTCGGGGCCGTCTACAGTATGTGGAGCCTTCTGGTAAAATAATAAAAAAAAAACTGCTAAAAAGTAGCTTCAGATAAGAGACACAGTGACTGTTTTATTTCAACTATCACATGAAAGGTATTCCTTACAGAGGTGGAAAAAATATTCAAATCTATGTCTTAAGTAAAATTAATGCCACACTGTAAACTTCTCCATTACATGTGCATTGAAAT
>JBCAUF010000042.1:11286927-11298763 GCA_038406115.1 Haemulon aurolineatum
GGAGGAGGAGGAGGCGGAGGGGAGGGTTTTAAGTTTGCGGTCAAAGCAACGGAGATGAGGGTGAAACTTGGGAATAGGGGCAGGTTGTCGCCGTGGGACGGAGCTGGTAGGAGTCCAGCAAAGATTATCTGGTTGAGCAGTGAATCGGGTTTTGATTGGGCTTTTTTTTTTTTTTGCTGAGGCCAGAAGATCTGGTTTTCTAGAGGTGCTCAGGTAATCTGTCAAGTCATGAAAATCTGTAACATGCTTGATTTGACCAGTTAATGTTTTCAAGGTTAGGATTACGCTCGAATTGGATTATATTCCTTGAAAACACGCAGTGACCTGTGTTTCATCAACAGCCACACATGTAAGCTAGGAAATGGGAGAGAAAAAACTTGCAAATTGGCAAGCATTAAATGTTCACATACATTGCTGTGGGTAGAAAGAAATTCTATAAAGTTTTCTTTTCTTTTTTCTTTTGCATTTATGGTATGAGTTCAGATGTGATGATAAAACTTCAAGAATCAGGAAATGTTTTGTTTCTGGTCTCGTTTGAAGTGCTTCAGAACCGCGTATTTGCTCAGTGGGCACTTTTGCTGTTTGCTCTTTCAATGTATTTTTTTTTAAAAGAATAAAGTAGGTGAAAGTCAAAGAGGAGAGAGCAAAGGCACAAGGTTCTTGTGAAAAGCTGCCGTGATTAATAAGTGTCCCACCTGCCTTCAAATCCAACACATTTTAAACAAGGGATGATAACACCTTTTGTACAGGACCAGCCTTGTCTATGACTCTGCATTATGGGCAATATTCTGCACATGAAAGCTTTCAGATAAGAATATAAGTGTTTCTCAGGAGCGTTAAATGCTTCATTCTCAGCAGAAAGAACGGCGATTTGTTGGAAATTAAAAGAAAATTAGCCTCATCTTTGATTTACACCTTCATTCTTCCACCAAACAAACCAAAATGGTCACGATGAAAGACGCTCCGCTTGCCATCTCATCACTATCTGTGGTGTGCAGAGACACAGAAATGGAGCCGTGAACACGATGAAAGCGCTGGCTAGTCTAGCGAGAGACTCTCTTCCCCCTCGCCGCTAACGCCAAACTATTCCCTCTTCATCATCAAAGCCGACGGCGGCGTTGCCATAATCGCCGCTGTGACATTTCCATTTGCGGCCCCCATTGTGGAGTTAATTCCGAGTCATCTTCACAGCCTGTTCTGGGCCCGAGTGCAGACAGCGCAGGCACTCTATCTACCTTGTAGCCTTGTCTTTTCAAACAAGGCTCCCAGTGTTTTAGTAGGCCACCTGCACTGTCCCATGATCTGCCTGGCAGGGAACAGCAGCCCACAGGGGAGTCAGTTGACACTGTGAGAGACCAGAAACACAACACACACTTGGATTATTGTGGGCCCAAACCCCTTGGAGGCCAGTCGCAAGGACAAAGTTAACATTAACCTAAAAAGAAATTTATTTTAGACTACCTAAGATAGGGCATTTCATAGATGATCACAAACATGGCTAAAATGTAGTTAAATCTATCACAGACTCTGGCATTGAGACAGTTGGGCCTTGTGTCTTTTGCTCTTCCTTCCTGATTTAATCAAGAATTGACATTAAGTTCCTACTCATTATTAAACACACAGGCTAGGAACTGAGTAAATGAGCTGCACTCGTCATATGATGCCAGCATTCATAATCAACCTTTAAGCAAACTTAATGTGCTTCAGACTGTGTGGAGTCTTCTCCCAAAGGAGGCCCAAGGAACAGAGCGCGGCTGCTCTTAACTTTGAGTGCACGTCCAGTGTCATAAAACGATGCCGAATCGGACAAGAGTTCATGAAAAGAGTTAAAAAGAGAAAAAACGACAACAAAAAACTGTTGTTTCGAGATTCAAAGTGCAGCCGATTGATGTGGTTTCACTGCTGGTCTAACCATGTCTCATGCCGGTAAACTTTTGGGAAACTTCTGACAGGAAGTCGAGGTCTAGCTGGGTGTTTTTTTTTTTCTTCTCAATCTCAAGAAAATCTTTTGTAAACTAATCTGGGTAAAGCTACCGGCCCTGCTTGGGTCGCAGCGTGAACCGGGAACTTTTGGGTTATTAAAACAACACAAGGAAGTTGACTCAAACAGTCTTCTGTCCAGTGGAATAAACATTTCGCGGTGTCATTTTCATTTTCTCCCCCCCCCCCCTTTCTTCCAGTTTGCAGTGAACATGTTCAGGACACTGCCTCCGTCGTCCAACCCCACCGGAGCGGAGTTTGATCCAGAGGAGGATGAGCCAACACTTGAAGCTGCATGGCCGCACCTCCAGGTTGACATTTAAATCATTTAAATCATGTGCAGGGCAGCGAGAGGTTTAGAACTAGTGATTCTCACAGTCACCGCGGAAGAGCCTCCGAGAATGGCTGAGGCGTGCGATTCTGCAGTTTGCTGTATGATTTTTATGCATGAGTCTGGATTTGATTTAAAATTGTGTATTTGTTTGCCTGTTTGTTTTTTTTTTTTGGGCTTGAATTCCTTCCAGTATTCATTCCTGTCTTGTTTTCTTCTTGTCTTGTCCTCTTGTTGCAGCTCGTCTATGAATTTTTCCTTAGGTTTTTAGAATCGCCCGACTTTCAGCCTAACATAGCGAAGAAATACATCGACCAGAAATTTGTTATGCAGGTGAGAAATGACTATTTTTGGCAAACTTTCAGACTGTGTGAAAGGGGGAAAAAACAAAAAATTATTAGACACAGTGGCCATCATTACGGTAACACCTTGCCTCTCTTTGCGCCGCAGCTCTTAGAACTATTTGACAGCGAGGATCCCCGAGAGAGAGACTTCCTCAAAACTACCCTCCACAGGATCTACGGAAAGTTCCTGGGGCTGAGAGCGTACATCAGAAAACAGATCAATAACATTTTCTATAGGTCAGTGAAGTGCTCCCACTCGTTTTTAAACAAATGCACCAAGATAGATTCGCCGACATATGACTCATCCGTGTTGCCGGGAGTCCGTGCGCTGCCACCGATTGAAGTCCCCGTTTTTGTTCCTTCAGGTTTATCTACGAGACGGAGCACCATAACGGTATAGCTGAACTACTGGAAATACTTGGAAGGTAACTCTGCTTTCCACTTTTTTTTTAATCGTTTAATGGTGCCAGACGACTCGTCGGTTGTTCTCATTTCTGCGCTTCTGTGTTTGTTTCTCAGCATAATCAATGGATTTGCCTTACCACTAAAAGAAGAGCACAAGATTTTCCTGTTGAAGGTTTTATTGCCTCTGCACAAAGTCAAATCACTCAGTGTCTACCATCCACAGGTACGTTTGTTCGGCACAGAAACGGGGAGAGAGAGAGGGGGAGGGCTCATAAATAATTTAAGATGTATTTAAATGTTCTTGTCCAAACCTGCTTTGAGCTCAGTGCACCTCCTCTTCGCGAGAGCGGCAGAGCATTACTGCAGGTTTAGTCAAAAAAAACAAAACTTGTACTGCATGTTCTAGCCAGTTTGCTCCTCGGGCAATGCATGTCCCGCAGCGTTAGGTTTGCGTGTGTGTAAATTCAAATGCTTTGGCAGTTTAATGATTGTATTCGTGTATGTGTTTTGCAGCTGGCCTACTGCGTGGTGCAGTTTTTAGAAAAGGACAGCACTCTAACTGAGCCAGTAAGTCAAATGCATCTTCAGCTTCAGTTCATTGATTTTTAAAATTGTGAAGTTGAAGTTTTTTTTTCCGCGTGTCTCTCTATCCTCCCCGATTGGGCCGTCAACACGTCTTTTCTTCGCCGTCCCAACAGGTGGTAATGGCTCTACTAAAGTACTGGCCAAAGACTCACAGTCCCAAGGAGGTGATGTTCCTCAACGAGCTGGAGGAGATCCTGGACGTCATCGAGCCGTCCGAGTTCGTCAAAGTGCAGGAGCCTCTCTTCAGACAGCTGGCCAAGTGCGTGTCCAGCCCACACTTCCAGGTAACCGATGTGCGAACGCAGCCTTGCCTTCATAACGCAGGTTATTCAGGTGCAGCGGAGGTGGGTGTCGGTATGTGCCCGACTGAGGTGGTGTTTTTTTGTTGTTGTTTTGTTTTCCGTAGGTGGCGGAGAGAGCTCTGTACTACTGGAACAACGAGTACATCATGAGCCTGATCAGCGACAACGCGGCGAAGATTCTGCCCATCATGTTCCCGGCTCTGTACCGCAACTCCAAGACCCACTGGAACAAGTAAGATCCTCAGCTGTAGCCGTGCCAACGTCCTCAAAAGCTCCGCACCTCACTCTGCATGTAACACCAGTCTGACACAACAGCTCACACGGCGATAACTCTCAAGTGTGTGTGTGTGCAGATATTTGTGCGTAGTCACAGAATGTTCTCTCCTGCACACCAGCCGAACACTTGGAAGTATTTATCCTTTAAAAAAAGACTGTTTATCAGAACATATAATGCTTTTTTTGTTTATCTTTTGCTGCAGATTACCTTTTGTGCATGATTTAGGTTTGCTGCTTCTAATCATTCATTAGCCTCTCTGTTACGCTAATATCTCAATAGCTTTTATGTTGAACATCAAGCTGAAACGGTTAAACATTGAGCTGATGAATGGAAAGTAATGAGCAACAATTTTTTTATAAGTTATTAATGAAAACAGTCATTTTTCAAGCAAATACACCATAAATCCCTACTTACAGTGTTGTAAAGTAAATATATTTTAGGTTTTCAAGCTGCTTTACATTAAACAAACATAAACATCGTAACTGACTCTGCGTGTGTGTGTTGACAGGACCATCCACGGCCTCATCTACAACGCTCTGAAGCTTTTCATGGAAATGAATCAGAAGCTCTTTGACGATTGCACACAGCAGTTCAGGGCTGAGAAAAACAAGTAAGCAATGCAGACTCGATTCATCTTTTTAGAAAAGATTTTTTTTAAAAAGTGCCGATGTCCGTATGACACTTAATCGCAGTCGGCCTCAACGCTGCAGCTGAAGCAGATTTAATGACACGAGATTTGGCGCTTTGTTCGACAGAGAGAAGGCAAAGTCAAAAGAACGCGAGGAGGCTTGGATCAAGATCGAGAACCTCGCCAAGTCAAATCCACAGGTGAGCATGAGCCATCATTTTAACACTCATGTTTTTCCTTTACTACTTAAGTGTGAGAGCGTGTGTGTGTGTGTTTCGTAGAACTAATATATGAACTAAGTGTCTTGTGTTTTCTGTAAGCCAGTTCAGCTGAATTGTAGTTCCCATTCCATCTTATCCCCTTCATGTTTGCTGAGACACTCTTGAGTTGGTAGTTGATGGCTGTATTCGAAACCGCATACTGTACTGCTCATGCGTACTGATTTGCCCAAAATGTAGTATGTAGTATGCAGTATGCCAACAAAAGCAAAATCTGCAGTATGCGAAAAATTTCCGGATGTCCAGTATGCATCTGACCAGTTACATTGTGTAACGTACCTGATTTTCTCAGCTGATTATCAGGTACGTGGGCTACGGTACGTACCTGTCAAGCTGTTTTATTATTTATTAAAATGTGGTGATTTCTGTACATACAGAGCTTCCAGTGCAGCGCTGCTCTTCTGTCCACCACAGACATGAAGCTTCGCTTTTAATTCCCACTAACTAACGTAGCTGCCACATTGTTAGATTTCATCTATGATACCAGTATTTATCTTATATAAAGAATCTAACCAGTCAGCGGTCGGTTAATTTTCAAAGAGCTGCTGTTAAGATAACTGGCTCACTGTCTCCCCCGGGATGACGACAGAGGTTGACCGACCCATCACATCAGGAAACGGGCTGCTGCCTTCTGAGACGCCCCGCTGTACAACGTCGGAACAATTTTCCAAACAGGCGTCATTTGGATAAACTAACCGGCTATTGAGGATCTAAACAGTTACTTTCTCGCATGAAAAAATATTAAAATTTGTGATGCATTAACAGCGCTAAAGCGAGAATTAAAACAGCTTTTATCTGCTTTACCGCTACTGCTGCCGGTTGCCGCGAAATGCTTCCTGGGAAACTTGTATACTGCGGTGTGGAAGGCGTCTGTCTGTTGTATACTGCCTACTGAATCCCACATTCACTAGTAGACAGTACGTAGTATGCGGTTTCGAATACAGCTGATGTTTTCCAAATTACTCTGATGGTAAAGATGGAAAGATTTCCTGCTCTAAGAATGTGTTTAGTTGTGGTGAGTGGTTGAATCAGACATCTCTAAAACTCTGAAGAAGCCTTTGATTCATTTCAACTTTTATACAGGTTGAAAATCCTGCTTTTGAAATTCGCAAAACTCATGTTCAGCATTTCACTCGAGCATAATACTTTGGCAGTTTTGAAGGATATTCTTGGAAGAGTTCAACATTTTGGATAATTTGCCTATTCACCTTATTGCTGAGAGTTGGTGAACAGATTGATGACACTCTCATGTCATGTCACTCTCACTCTTGGCTAAACACTAATGGGGTAGAAAGAGCTAGCCTGGCTCTGTCCAAAGGTCACAAATCCTATTAAATCCTAATTTTGACTGCATGCTGTAACTTCCTGGAGGCTTGTTGTCACCACGAGGTTACCTGGCATCTCTTGAAGCTTCCGGGAAGTTACGCCGGCCAGCAAAGAAATAGTCCAGCACGTTAAGTGTCACCCGTAAAACAGAAAATAATTTTTACACTTATGCTAAATGCCTGCTGGCTCCAGCCACGTAGAGTAGTTACGGTGCAGAGATGAGAGTGGTGTTGATCTTTTCTCCTAAGTCTGAGCAAAAGAGAAAAATGTATTTCCCTAATTGTTGAACTATTCATTAAAATGCAAAGTAAAGTTGAAATCTTCAACCCGAAGAGATCAGAGTCCCCAGCGACTGATGATTTCTTGTAATGATTTGTCACAGCTGCTGTAAACCCCAATAAATCATTACTGAAATTGTTTTCGATCATTATGATTTCCACACCTCAGCCAAGTCATATTAAACTGCAGTAGATCAGAGTTGCTTCTTTTCATCAGTTCAGAGCCTCTTGATTCATTCTTCTTTGCATGCGACTGAAAGTCTTTTCTCCATCCTTTTGTGTTTTTGTTTTTTTGTTTCCCTTTGTTTTCAACATAGTTCTCTATGTATGTTGATTCCTCTGACCTCAATAGTCCTGTAGCAATGGAGACGGATATCCCTTTGATAGAAGATGTTCAGAGGTTAAAAAAGACAGTTGAGGAGGGCGCGACTCAGGTAAACCTGACTTTCTCTCTGTCTCTATTCATCTTTCCTCTTATTATCTCTCTACATATTTATAGACTTGTGTGTACCAAAGCTTGCAAAGTCTTCTAATGAAGCTACTTGCACCACAGTAATTATCATTGCATACCCTCTGTGTAAATTATAGTCTTCAGTTTTTCCTGGTTTTGCTGTTTCCTTTCTTTTTTTTTTAAATCAACTTGCTTAGAAAAACAAAAACAGAAAACAACAAATCTGGCTGTGGACTAAACACTGGAATCACGAGCTTTCTTTTTTGTGTGCCTGCTTCCACATGCATGCTGTCAAAGTAGTTTTGATCCCTGAAGTGTCCAATATTATATAAATAATTCAGTAATTATTAAATGATAAATTGTGTAAAATATATACATGAGTTACCTAAAAAATTGGCAATAATTATATGATAGATCAAAACTCGACATATAATTGTGAACGAGGAATTTCATCCTTTTTATGACGACTGGTGCAACACCACTGGCACGGGAAAAAAAAGGTGATATGAAATACAAAGTGTCATTATGAAAAGTGTCTGGAAATATTTTTTTTTGTCTTTGGTGAAAAATGGAATTTAAAAAAGGGAAATAAAAAATAACAACTCCTAAGAGAATAATAGTACTTATCATTGACGTAAGAACAACAAAAGCGATTAAACAACTTCATAAAAATCAGCTGATTTGAATAATTTTGTAAATTACACCACAGTGCAAGTCCATATGTATTTGACACAATTTATCCATATAATCTTATAATATAACATCTTATTTATTTAATATTGAACACTTTGGGCCTCTACAGATTTGGTGCAGGACATCTGATGTTGTGTATTTTAATTTAAAGTTGTTTTAGTACTTTTTTGTCCAGGTATGACTGGCTCAATACATCATGTTTTAACTCAGTCTTGGTTTTCCTCCGTTAATTAGATCTGATGTATGTAACTGAATTGCGTTCGAGCCGTTGTGCTCCGTCTCAAAGATACGATCAGAACAGCCGCGGTCTGACATGTTGACAGGAGACGGCGGTGACGCGAGATGGTAAAATTAAACTCGCCTCATGTCCCCCCCCCCCCCCCTCAGTTGCAGCATGACCAGCGGAAAGAGCGGCCTATGGTGCGACGCAAATCTGAGTTGCCTCAGGATATCTACACCACAAAAGCCTTGGAGTCCCACCGCAGAGCTGAAGACATGTTGACCACCCACGATGGACTCTAGGTCCCGCCACCTGCCGGCTCTTGGCTCAACTGCCCCCCCAACCCCACCCCCACCCCCCCTCTTCTACCCTCGACAGCCATGGACATCCTCTTCGCCCAGGTGCCAGAGTTACACTGGCGACCCGTGTCAGGCTCTCCATCCCCTCCTCTTACCATGAGTTTACCCAGAATCCTCAGTTCTCCTTCATTCCTGCTGCCCCGGTGCAGACGCCCTGTGTCCGCCTCCCTCAGAATTCTGCTTTCTCAGGTTTTTTTCTTTATTTGGAGAGGAGCGGGAGTGTCTTTGTGTGTCTTTTTTTAGCCCTCGCCATTATCCAGTGTGCTCTCCTCTTTATTTTTGCCCCCACCTCGCCTTCCTTTCTCCTTCCTGTGCGCTCACTGTAAATGTGGAACCTGGGAGTACGGACGCCACAACGCTGGTTCCTTCATTCCTTTCTCGCAAACGTGTTCACAATGGATTGGACATGGAAACATAGGAACTGACTGACTCACTGTCTAAGGATCGTCTCTTGGTCTCTGCTTGGTTTTCTTTTCTGTCAAAGGGAACAAAAACAGAACCTGTTGGTCAGATGAAAGACTTTCCCGTCATCTGTTGTACGTTTGATTTTTGTTTTTGTTTTGTTTTTTCGCTCAGTCTAACGGACATCTTGTCAGTGCCAAGACCGTTGTGTTCTTTAAGTTTGTGTAATGTTTGTATCTGTGACTTTTAACGGAGACACCTGCCTTTTTGTTTTTCACTGGTGTTTGAAAGATTTTTTTTCTTTTGTCTTAGTTTAGCACACCAGACCAAACTGAGGCCTGTCCTTAGCCTTGCAATGTCCAGGAGAGATGGCGAGGGAAGGAGAAGTTGTCCCGTGGACATCTGACACTTTCCATTTTATTGTTTTTGTGCCATATGTCGCTCTTTTATATGCTTGCTTCCTTACGTTCATTGGCAATATTTGAAAACCAGACCATAGTGATGCCTGGACAGTTCAAACAATGGTACTCGCTGTTTTTGAGTCGTGGATGAGGATGAACCTGAATGAAAGCCGTGTGCGACATCAGTTTCAGTAGGGCGATCTGAGGCTTGGATGTAGCCTTCATTTGCATTTAACGGCTGCATGAAAAAGAAGAGAGAGCGGCCGTGGGATGTTCAAGGCTGAGTGGTGGGTTTTAATATATGCTGTTAAATGAATAGGGATTATTATCTTTGTAAAGGAATTATAATCAGCGGTGAGTTTTTGTTGACCGTTAGAGGGAGGCGCAGATCTGTACCGTCTCTCACCGACGATTTTTAGCAGCCGTTACAACGTTAGGACCATGTTTCTGATTAAAGAGCATGAAGGTGTGGTGGCCCTGTATGCTTTAAAGATTTTAATGTCCTTTATGATTAAAAATAGAAATTAATTTATTATCAAACATAAGACGTGGTAACCTCAGTAGCTATTAACATACTGACATCAAATGATTAAAAAAAACAAATGACTTGATGAGAGCTACCAAAACAACGACTTCCTTAAAATTTAAAGGCGTGGCATGTTTGTGTTGCTACCATTCCTAATTTCAGGTGTTTGGTTTGCGGGTTGTGTATATTGTATCCTTCTCAGTGAGGAAGTTGTTTTTTAAAGTTGGAAAATATCTTCCAGTCAGTACCATTGTTTAAACTTAAGGAGGTCTGCTAGAGTTCTTCATATTTGATGTGTTGTGTTTCTTTGTCTCGTCTCTGGAGGTCGGTAGCGTTGATGTCAGGTTTTGGTTTTGTTTCCGTTTCTGGCCATTCAGGATGCCCTCCGCTGAAACACACTGGTATCACGTGGCCACAAAAATGCCAGATGCTGAAAATAAACTGACATTGTGACTTGGCTTGTTAACTGTATTAATACTGTATTTGCTTGAATGCAAAAAGATGTAAATTAAAACTACCATGTTAAACATGTACCTTTTACCCTGGAGGAATGCCATTCACCAAACTGATTGATTTCTGTTGTCGAGGTCATTGCATTTATGAAACAGTCCTGCTTGCTGGGAGAGATGTTTTATGGATTTTTGAGTTTGAGTCAAGAGATGTTTGAGGTTTATTTTAGTGCTGAAAAAAACAAGTCACCTGTGATGACAAGAGATGATTTAAAAATGAATTGGTGGCTTGTTCTGTTTCTGCAGGATCTTTGCAGATCTTTTAATTTTAACATATTATTTCCAAAACATGATAACTTAAAGTGTCCTTTTGTATGTGACCTGTACTATATGATTCATTTAATATTGTATATATGATTTACCTTGTTTCATGTAGTGTTATATATCTAGATTAATTTTGTACAAATTGTCCCTCTGTACAGAATAAAACATCAATAGCAAGTGAAAGAAGTCAATCTGGCACATACCGTCTTATTTCTTCTGTTCTGGATGTACTTTCGGCGACACGAAGATCTAGAAAATGTTCTTATTTTTATTCAAATCTGCAAAGTTTCCTCCCTCCTCTATATAACTGACAAATGTTCATGCCCGTTGTGTGCTCCTATCACTGTCTTTAGTGGTGTACAACTATATAGAATGAATAAAGAGATTATTTGAATATATATTTTCAATCATGCATCCATTTTGGCTTTACTTCACCGGAAGGGCATACATGTATCAAAGTATGAAAACTAAACATACCTTGCTGTAACCAGGAATACGCATTTTAGGTATTTTATGACAGAAGAACCATCAAACTCATGAAACATTTGAATCATATCTGTTTAATTTGGTGTAATGCATCAGTAATGTCACCAGCAAGTTGCCACTTTGAACACAAGGGGGAGCCAGACACCTAAAAAAGGACATGCACAGTATGCAGGGAACAACATCTGCAACACCACTAGATAATGTAGCACCGATTCTGCAGATCTCGATAATCTAATCTAAATATAATCTATAACTGCATTCAAATATGCACTGATATATGCTTATCAGCTACACAAATCTTCATCCATATCTAAAATCTAAACCAAAGCCAACGTTTATACAATAATCATATCAGGAAAAAAATATCAGCCTCACTGGCCTCCAGCAGCAGTGACCGCAACCCAAAGCTCATTGTGAAATCATTTCAAGTGGTCCAACACAAAGTGACTTCTCTGTGGTTTCAGGCAGATGTTTGCCATCAGCGCTCACCAGTTAACAATTCAGAAACTACAGGAACAGAACTCCAATGTGTCGCCGAGCTTTGTTGTTATCTGGAACAGCTTCACTGACAGAGAGTTTATAATCAACAGGACACATTTGTAACACAGTTAAATATACATAAATGCTATCATCTGGTCCTCAAAACCTTTTCCCTCCATTTCAGTTCATTCATCTCATGTATGTGAGGTATAATCGTATCACATGCAGCAAGCAGTGTCACATTCTGGGACATTTTGCTGTTGAGTGCTGATGTATAGAGCGCTCAAAAATACCCAGTTGAGCTGGAAAAC
>JBCAUF010000042.1:11514332-11527397 GCA_038406115.1 Haemulon aurolineatum
AACATATAACAATTAATTTCAAATAGCTTCCATTTTATCAAACAAATTAAAAATCTTTTCTTCATTGAATCATTTACTGTTTCAAACTGTAATTACAATTTCAAATACAAAAATACTGGGATTTATGTATAAAATAGAAAAGTTTGAATTTTAAATTTGCTTTCATTATTCAAAAATCTAGGCCTATTAATATAATTTCTATATAAATTACTTGCTTATTCAATTATTCAGTTATCAGTAATGATAATTAAACATGCAGGCCTGTTTACACAACTGATTTTAAAAGCATAACAAAATATGAATAAGATGATTTTGTTATCTAATAACGGTTTGTGTAATATAACATCTGTCAGTCAGTTTTGGAGGGATGACAGTTTCCACAGGTGAAAATAATGAAGTTAATTATGGAATCGTCATCAGCTGCTTCAGTTTCAGAGTCCTGGTATTGTGTTTGCTAGCTCACTGTCACAGGGACACTTCTGTAAACAAAGTCATTGATCATTTTATTATTGACACCAGTGCTTTTTCATCAAATGTCAAATCTTATTAGTTTTGATGAACACCTATAACATCTGAATTTCACCTGGTGGGATAATTAAAGGAAAAATAAATCACAGCTACCACAAGCAGAAATAAAATGGCAGGTCTAACATAGAGAGATTTCACTAACAAAACATGCTCTCATTGACTGTGCTACGGTTAGCACTGTGAAACACTGTGAAAATATAAACCTAAATCTGAGAAATAAATCATAGTTTTTTAGGGTAATCCATCTCATACAAATCTTTTAAACTCCCATATCCCTCAGACAGAAACAAAGGCTGCAGCACGTCCTCTGAATGTCACAATCCTGATGGAAAATGGAACAAAGGCTTTTAGGCACTCAAGGATTTAGTCACAGTTGACACTGGAGACAGTGCATCGTGGTGTTCCTCCCTTGAAGAGAAATCTTAATATCCAATTCCTTGTGAGTTTTTGCCACCCTTTTCTCGACACACTTGAACTGGATTCACGGTGGATTAATCTTAACCCCTGAGGCACAATTAATGAATGATCAGATTAAGGCTCTAGATCTGGAGATGTTGCAGACCGAAATAAACTTGATGACGAGGACAGAGGGGGGGACAGGGGAAAAGAGAGAGAGAGAGAGAGAGAGAGGGAGGGTCAGAGGGTTTGTGTTGTTTCAGACCACATGATGAAGGAAGCAGCAAAGTGGAAACTCTCACTGCACTACGATAATCATACAAATTTGGTGCTCATGAACACACACAAAGCATGCATCGTCCTTATTAATCAGTCTGCGTGACTTTGTTTCCAAACATGCAACGGCTCAAATTAGTAGACTTTGATCAACCGAACCAACACCAGTTGCCCTAACTCAAATATGACAAACTTTATCCATTACATTTTGTGTTTGCTACACAACAGAAATAGGCTACTGGCTGCAAACAAAATTAATTTGCATGTTCATTTAAAATCTCAAAATTCTTTGGCTTTTGACATTTACAAGTATTGTCCTTGAGTACAAATTTGAGGTATTTGTACTTTACTTGAGTAATTACATTTAATGACAAGTTTTAAACGTAACACTTATACTACGTTATACTTTTTGTCAATTGGCAGCTTTTCAAACTTTGTGCTCTGTTCAATTGTGACCATAAGATTAAGTAAATTAATTGATAAGCTAAAATAAGCAACAGATTAATCCATAATGAAAGTAATCATTAGTTGAGGCCCAACATAAAGTATTTACGAGCTTCTCATCAACCAACTACAAAAGAAGAATGAGCGTTAATGCATTAAACATTAAACTATGTAATAAGTTTATATTATATATAATATAATATATTATATAATAATTTGAGGATAAGTTCCTCCATCACAGCTGATATGAAAACACAAGAAAAAGTAAATCTGAATAAAGATTTAAAGGAGGATCTGAAGGCAGAAGACGAGTATGAGACTTTAAACAAGATACTTCTGACATCAGCCAGTGATCCTTCACAAGTCGAGTCTGAACATGTCCAAACGTCACGCAAGAATACAATGTGAGACATAACGTTTATGGATACATCTGTTGAACTATACGTTTTATACTTTCATAATAAATCTAAATCTTCAGTCTTAATATTTCCTTGCAAATCAATTAATATGGTAATTAAAGCAAAATGGTTCATTACATGCTGTATAGAAGCAATTGTGTACTTAAAGTCATGGTATATTAGGAGAACTTGCCACTGTCACGGCGCGAATCATGCATACATTATTCTGTATGAAACATCAATCATTGGTGCTAATAATCAGTAATATATGATGCAATCATTTCTTATTAGTTGTCTTTTATCTTCTTTTTTTGCATTTGTTTTTTTTTTCTCCCATTCTTTCCTCCACATCCCAGCATGCTATACATGTAGGTCATCGTGGCCCGACCTACTTCCAGCTTCCTGGCTTTATATAACAGTTCAGAGAAACGTTACATAATGACAGGCGAGGCTGGCCCGCCTGCCCGCCTGCCTCATCATAAAGAGGCAGCACAAAGAAAAGCACAGCATGGTTTTGAACTCACCCAGACAGAAAATTGCCTCAAATAAGATGAATGGTTTGTGGAGTGCAAGGCTATTAAAGTGGGAACAGCAGAGGTGGAGGGTGCGGCATGTGTGGCTAAGAATTAAAAAAAAAGAATTAAAAAAAGTTTGCACTTTCATTTAAGTTCCTTACTTTTCTCCCCCTGGCCTTTCTGAAAATTCATGTCAAGTAAATAAGCCGTGGCTAACACTTTCCCTCCCAGAGTAAAGATGAGTTTATGACAACAGCAGGATGCTCGTTTGTATACACAAAATGTGGATGTGTACTGTATGTGGGCTGTAATAAAATAAACTCATCATCACAATATGGAGAGTAAATGTTTATCACATTTAAACATATTTGACTGTTAATTTGTCAAATTTAAGGAAAACAGACAAATATGCACTATGGATTTAAAAACATGTTTGAACTACTGTCGTGTGTGAAGTGAAAAATATTTTTTTGTGGGTTACAAAAAAATGCAATACACCCAAAACAAAAACAGACTTGACTTATTTAGTCAAAATCATATGTTTTTTCTGGAAATGTTGAATAATTTATGAAGGGGAGGTATTGTTTTCAGACCCATTTGTTTGTCTGTTTCCCAGACACTCAAAACAAACTTTAATTGAATTTGTTGAAGTAGTTTTTTCAAGATTCAAGATTTGGTTGATTTTCCTCAAGCTTCAGCACTCGAATGAAAAATAAAAACTGACTGACGTCAGTGAATATTTATGCATAACATGATGCAGAGCCAGATTAAAAATGTCTTAACGTTTACAATGATTAAAATAACACATTTAGAGGACGTGAAGCTTTAGTCAAAGTGGTGTGATGTGACAACAAGTACATTGACACAGTACTGTACTTAATGTACAATTTTAAGGTACTAAACAATTAACAATGTTTACTTTTACTTCACTATATTATGTATTTACAAAAGAGTCATTACTTATCAGATTAAGATTTTACATAAAATAAGTGATTACAGATTAAACTAACCAACAGTATATAATGAGATTAACACTAGCTTCACATCCACCAGCAAAATATGAAAATGCTGCTTACATATCTATATTATCATCACTCTCTTAAAAGACATATTTTCAACTTTTTCTATAAACAACAAAAACAAACAAAAAACTGAATCAAATACATCAAATCTATCAGTTTTTAGTGTTTTGAGAAAAACTTGAAAATATGACTTCGGCCATTATTTTAAGAGGGTGACGACATGTTATGTATAATAACACAACCATACAACAGAGAGGTCATTCTGCTGCTTAATTACTTTATATTTGGTACTTTAAATGTACTTTATATGTTAAAGATGATACTTCTGAACAACTATGATTGCAGGACTATTTTTACTAAAGTGAAGTAATCAGTGAAGTAAACAGGGTGCCTTTGACTTCAGTATATTGGATAATTTACTATGTATCAAATAAACACGTAGCATCACCTGCTGGAAAGAAAACTGGACACCATGAAGACAAAGCTGTCTGAGTTATTGATGGAGCAAACCCTGCCAACCAGAACAGCCAAAGCAATTAGACCTGCTTGTTGAACAGTATGTACGAATGACAATAACGTATACAGTGCAAAGAAAATCAGGAAAGGCCACCGTGCTGCTCAGAGTTCAGGTTTATGTAACAGTGTTTTGTTTTATTGGTTTTTTTTCCCCTTCTGGAGACTTAATAATGTTGCACTAAGTTGTTGTTTCACATTTGAGTCTAATCAAATGTTTGAACTGACGTTATGTTTGTTCTCTGGGTGTTTCATGACCTGAATTCATCTCTGGAGGCATGTGAGACGTTGCCTGCCATCCCGCCTGATAATCCAGTTTTGTTTTTACAGGTGGAATAATTCTCCCCCTCCTAAGTATGGTCAAGACGCACGCTACAGAAAAAAAAAAAACAATAATAAGAGCCCACTTGTTAGTTCAGCCAATAGTCAGTTTTACCGTAATCTCTGACCTAATTTTGAGGATTTGGACAAACTCAGGGGTGTTACCGATGGCACAACCTTGTGAAAGAACGGATGGTGAGAGCAGAAGGCCTGGAACAGTCTGGGAACAGATATTTGGCGATGATAAGGCAAAGTGTAATGAGATGGGGATTGGCAAAATGTAAACAAGGTAAAGAGAAGAGTAATAGAAGAGCTTTGTGACTAAAATTACATGTCTGATATTGTTTACTGAACTGCACCACAGCAACGCAGTGCTCTTTTTGAGTCTGTAAAACATTCGGCATATGACATCCTGTCGATAACTACTGTTACGTGTATGTGACTAGCTCCAGATCTGATGACCTTGCTGATATAAGTGGTATCAGAAAAACAAGATTTATATCAACTAGCAGCTAAGACCATGGACCATGGAGCTGGTACTGGGTCAGCAAGAACAGATGGGTTATAAGCTTCGAAGCTGTAAAGATCCGTCTTTGCTCTTTCAGCAACTGCATGACCGAGGGAATAAAACTAGTACACCTGTCTAGAAAAATACTTCGGCACATATTACATCTTCAGTGTTACATGCAGATTTCAGTTGAGAGAAAGAAGACAAGAGGAGGAGCAGCCCGGAGACATGCTGTTAAAAAATAAATAAAACCACAATTGCACCATGAAGCCTGTTTACCATGCCAGGAATTTGCCCTCCAGGTTGATGAAAGTAATGACTCACAATCGTGAGTTCACATGCAACTCAGCTGACTCCCTTCAGCCTGGTGAACTAGCAAAGTTTAGTCTTCACTTGCAGAAAAAGGCTCTTCTTTTACGAAACAAGGCAACATTCAGTTGATTTAGATAACTTCCTTCATGCCACAAAATAGGACCACATTAACTCCCGGGTCTCACCTCATTTTCCTCCCTCATGCCGTCTATGAGCTCCATCACCTTAATGAAGTGTTGGCAGCGGAGGGAATGATCAACAGCATGGGTGGGAAGCGCTTTGTGCTGCCAGTGTCTCCATTCCCACAAGGACAGCTCTCTGGATGGTGGTCTCTGGTTTTTGGAAACTTCCTCCTTCAGGATGTGAAATGACATCATAAAAAAATATGTGTTAAATAAAAATACTAACAATATATTCATGACCCGACCCCGGATAAGCGGTTGACGATGGATGGATGGATGGATATTCATGCCAGTCACAAAATGACCCACAAGATTATATAGCAAGGTTCCTGCACATCTTTTAAAAAATCCGTCTTTGCCATCATAGGAAGTTTGACTGGTTTAGAACCATTAATGACTCAAAAATCAAAATCTATAGAGAGCCATTCAAAATATCTTAGCCAATCACTCCAGTAACTTCTAAGATGGCAGCAAGCTATTATTTAGTGTTTTTTGTATGTTTTCCTATATTTGGTATGAAGAGTCCACATTGCAAACACAGTGTTTTAGTCAACTACAGAAAAGTCTGTTTCATCTCAGTATTCTTTGATGTATTATTTTAGTATCAAAGGGCCTCAAAATGGGCTCACAGTACGACAGCTTTAGCTTCATGTCTTCCGTGAGGAACAAATGAACAAAGACAAAAGAAAGAGAGAGGAACCTGAGGCGATGGATCACTGGGTAGGGACATGAAGCATGATGGTTTTAGGGTTGGATGAGCTTCATCCTCCTCCAGCCTCATGGTGGACGCCCAGAGGGAATATTCGGCGCTGGTGAGAAACCCGTCCGATTTTGCACTGCCCTGATGAACTAACACACCAGACACATACAAACTCAGAGACCTCAATTTTTATAATCAAGGAAACTTGGTTTTATCTCTAGTTGCCTCATCACTCACTCAGGTTTTGAGGGTGGATGAGCGAGACCCGTCCCTCAGCGTGGGAACGTCGGCCCTTGACCGACCGCCTGGTGTTCTCCCCGTGGTCAAACTGGCCACAGGTAATGTGCATCTTATGCAGGGTGGGGTTCACCCCCTCGGGCAGCATGCGGGGACTGTTGGGGTACATGTGGAACCCGCTTTTGTTGCCGATAATGGACTTGTACACGCTGCGCTTGTTGCTCTGGCTCTGGTTGTACGTCTGAGGAGCACAAAGGTTAAAGGTTTAACGTGGGTGGCTCTGTGGATCTCTGTGGTGTTTTAATCTGCCTCAAACGTTTGATTTCAGGGTCTGTGGGCTCAACACTCACCCTCTCCTCGCGGCCCTCAGCCAGGATGACAACAATGCGTCCCTGCCGCTTGCGTCCAGTACGTCCCATTCGCTGCACCAGGCGGATGGGATTCTTCTGTGCATCGAAGCAAACGATGAGGTCCACCTCTCCGATGTCCAGACCCTCCTCCCCGACACAGGTCGACACCAGCGTGTTGAAGCCTCCGTGACGGAACCGGTGCACCACCTACAAAACATAAGCAAACCGCAGAAACAACGCTATAAATAGTACAAATATTCCAAACTTCCCACGTTACGTTGTCATCCTAAACTCATGCATCTGGTATGTTAATGTGAGTCTATGTAAGCTACTTCAACTGAGGTTGTTGTGTGCATGTTCCAAACAAAATGTCTCTTTAATAACATATCAAGGACCTCGTCTATTTTTAGTAAATGAAGTGTGTACAGGACACAATGTGCATTTACACCTTAGCGTCATTCCTGCATTATTCATTCAGAGGAAATGGAACAGACTGTCTGCAGAGAAACCTCAGCGCTGAGCAACCAGCAGTGAAGTCGGTGCAACAGCAGTCACACCCATTTATTTTTACACTTTTATAGTACCGCAAATGAGACAAGGAGAAAAAGAGAGAGATGTTTAAATCAAATCCCAAGAGGAAAGATTAACAGTGCAATTTTTTTCTTAACATGTTGTTGTTGTATTAATTCCCTCTCTCCCATCACTGACTGCCCTTTTATCACCAACCACATTATTGAGCAAGCTCACAACAGTTCAGAAAGCTACAAAAATGTATTACTGATACTGAATCTGTCGGCTTTTTTCTCATACGATCAGTCTCGAGTGTATTCTACTGTAGAGATTTTACACTCAACTTTAGTAAGTTAAAAGCAATTATTTATGTGATTTTCTGAAGCATCTCTAAGAGGTACAGTACTACAGTGTTAAAGTTGATACAGGCAATATTTACCTTAATGTAAGCTTTAAATAAGCTGTTTGACCATCAGACTAACTTCATCTCTTAATTTAGTGAAATCTTACTGTAAATCTGCCCTTAATTTTAAGGAGTAAGTTCATTTCATCCTTACCTCCAGTTGCTCCTTTTGAGTGAAACCTTTGACTCCCTTCCCCGCTGAGGCTTGGCCCATGAAGGTCATGACCCTTATCAGTGGAGCATGGCGGTTCAACATGGCTGCGATCTCCTGCACGCTTTCACGGAACGATGAAAAGATCATCACGCGCGTGCTTACCTCCTGCGGACCTGAACCCAGATATTAACGACACATGATCATGATAAGATCAGAGAGTTTACATACTATCATCAACAAAGATGCTGGCATTATTCATTTGCCCGCATTTTTAAACCATCACACAATAAACCTCAAATGTTGCATCTTTAATATGAAGCAAAACACAATGCGACACTTTCTCTTTGCTGCATTTAGCACACGAAGAGAAGTGTAGGTTTCAGCTGCAACTCAGAAAAATCATTGTTATGTTTGAGTCACACTTGCAGCGCTATAAAAAGCAATTCACCGTTATTGTCTGCTGAACTCTCAGCCCACAGTTTGAAATGCCGCAGCACCACCTCCTCCAGTTTCTCCAGTTTGGGGTGACTGTAAATGAACGCCTCATCTGGACCTGGGGATATTTATCATAGAGGATGTTAGTCAAGTACAGCCTTTGTATTCTTTGCTAGATATTAAAGCACCTTGTAAATTGAGGCACTTTGTTTCTAAATTGTAGAGTCCTACCCAGATACCCCCAATCTAATTTAACTACACAAGAAAGGCTCCGAAATGTGACTGTCGTGTTGTGGATGAGTGCAGGTACCCGCAGGCGGCTTCACAAACATTGTCTCCATCTCATGGTAAAGGTCCATGAAGGTGGAAGTCCTCTGCAGCTCGTTTCTGGCCCTGGACATCTCTGAACCAAACAAAGCATGGAGAGTGTGCATATCAAACATGTGTTTTACAAAGCATACACAGACACGACGAGCTATTGATGGACACTGATCAATAACGAGGGACAGTCTGGGGTGTGGGGACGTGAGGAATCAAAAACACTGTGAGCCTGCAGGCACGGTGAGGTGACTGACCTCTGGATCCATCCATGATTCCCTGGATGTAAAAGAAGAGCGACCGGAGGCCCATCTGCATCAGCAGCTCGTAGCCGTGGTACAGGCTGATGCAGAGGGCAAAGTCGCCCTCCAGCATTCCCTGCTGTGGACCCTAGGGAGAACATGTGAGTCCATAAGACCATTTTTGATTTTAAAAAAGGCTTTGAATAAATACAGTTATGGTCTTTAGTTACAGTATAGCAACTGCTCCAATACCATATACCACATTTCTATTATTTAAAAATACATTCATGTATTGTTGTGATTTGTCACTAATGTAAATAAAGCTTTACGCTTAAAATGTTGTATTTGCCCTGATTATGTGAAATATCTTAAAAAGTACAAATAAACCGTCTAGACCTCATTTTGTGATGTGATTATTTTCTTCAGTCCTGGGCACAAATTTAAGGAGCCCCAAGACTGACAAAACGTAAAAGGTCATGAGTAAAGTAAATGTAACACAACCCACAAGTAACTAGGGGAATGGACAATAAAAGTCTGGTAGCCTCACTTTTTATCAACCCCAAACATTAAGATTTTTTCATTTTTAAACTTGTAGTCTCCTAAATGATGCTGACTCAAATGACATGACTTGGGGCAATTTATGAGATTTCACTCAGCTTCTTCTGGTGGCACAAAATATGTAACTATGTGAAGGTAGCACTCCCCAAATCCCGAAAACAAATTCAACCATTTCAACTGAAAACACTGGTGGCTGAATATACTGACCACCACCCTTTTAAGCTACCTACCTAACTAAAGCCAGTTTTATTTGTAAAACAACACCAGCAAGTGCACGTAATATTAATCATCTATACACTGTACTGCATATCAACAGTAGCAAAAGCATTTCAGTCGTTAAAAAGGTTAGCTAGTAAATGCTATTTATCTTATCAAAGACCATAGCTTTAAAAAAAAAAAATCAAGTCACTGAATACGAAAGGAAAAAGATCAATCTGTGTATTTTCTACACATTATTTTCATCATTTAAAGTTAGGGTCTGTAAGTCTGTTCAGAAGCACCTTCTCTTATACTGGGGGAAATGGCCCGTCTAATTTCAGAGGAATCAGTACAATATGTGATCAGGAAAAGGAACGGAAAAAACGGAGCTCTGTGGCAGCCACAGGAGTGAGAAAACTTCGACCAATCCGTGACCCTCGGAGCGAAGAAAAGAACCAATCACGTGCCTTCAGGTCTTGTTCTGCAACCCTAACCCACTTAGGTGAGTGCGCACATCAAATGTCTCGGTGTTGCCGGAAGAGTTACTGACGGGAGGGGGAGCAGGGGGGAGGAATTTTGAGGAGATGCGACTTTCAAATCTTGCTAGCTCTCTTGCTAGTTTTCCAACACTACAGACTATAGCTTTAAGTAATAACATTATTTGCTGCTGATGCATTAATATTTTTGACTACTGGGCTTCATACATCTTAAAAGGGGACACCCGTAATTTGAAAAGTTGTGCAACATATGTAAAATTGCATGCTATAGCACACAGTATTTCAAAGTGAGAGTAAGAGTCCATGCCTTGATGTGTGGCAGTGGGTTCTTGCGGAACTGATCCCTGGCAAGGATGAGCTGATATTTGCTGAGCGTCCGCAGATCTTTGTGTGCCATCACCCGGTTCTGGACCAGACGAGACATGAATTTCTGCAGCACCTGAGAGGAACAAACAAATATATAGGTCAGACATAATAAGCCATTTCCTGTGTTAAGGGTTAATGCATTCGATTTTCTAGCTAGCACCCTACTGACAAAAACAGACAGACAGACACACACACATCCCCTGTGACCACTTTGAGATGCACAGGTGTTGCCTCTATTGGCAAACAGACTCGCACATACTGAATAGAAGTCTTATTTCAACAGGAGACACATAATAAGACTCAAATGTGTTTGATTCTTTCTTCTCTCTGCCCCCATTTCTTCATAATGTGAGGAGAGATGGAAGCAGTTTTACAAAAAGACAATCTTACCAAATCTATTCTATTCTTCGTGACTGCAGATAATAGGAGGCATGGTCATTACAATTTCAACTGTGCAAAACTGCTGCTCTACAAACACAACAGGGTAAAAGGATGCTTGAAAAATGAAGCGGGAAAATGAAATTGGTTTTAAAGAAGTGAGATTTTGATAACAGAGGACAAAGCAATTTAGTCATTTTGAATTGTAAACAGTGTTCTGAAATGGAAACAAAGCTTCATTTCAATATGTTGTGCCATGTGGGCCAAATGATGCAAGTCCACACCATCACATTTATTTTAGAATAATATAGGACATACTTCAACATTTATGTACTTTCTAAAGAAATGTATTTTAGATTTCATATGATATTGGAAAACATCTTAACAAGTGACAATTCAATAGAAAAGAAGACAGCATAGTACATCCTAAACACATTCACTGCTTCATTTTTCTTATTAAATCTTTGGGGTTTTTTTTTGTAATTTTGTTGCCCCCCCCCCCTTGATAAGAAACAACTGGGACAACAAGTAATCATACACTAGGCTAATTAAAAGGAACAGAACAGAGCCCATTTTCTATCAAATGTGGAAAAAAATGTAATCAATTAATGAACTTTCCTCTCGACATAGAAATGAACCCGTCCGCCCCATTTCTGCTAAACCTCAGCCTGCTTCTCTGAAGCTGAAAAGCGAGTGTGTTCACAAAATACAAAGGCAAAGGGTTAAATAACAACCCTTAATTCCCCTGACCTTTCAGAAAACATCAACAGCTATATCAGATAGCCGCAAACGTTCTTTCATGCGGGTGTAAGGAGGCCTGCTCATCTGGTGAGGGCTGTGCTTCATCACATATGACATTGTTTAAACTCAAAAACAGAGACTTAACAGGTGATCGCTAAAGAAGAGTCAATTAAACAGGGTCAAAAAAAAAAAAAAAACTATCAACAAACCCTAATTAACTTAAAATTGTTGCTGGATTTTTATTTCTGTTTATAAAGTGAGCAGAGGAGTGAGATTAAAATGGTTAACTTAGTTAAAAGTACAGCAAGGTCTTTAGAATATGTGAAAGAAGATTATTTGCCCAAATGAGGGGTTTTCTAAAATTAAGTAAATTAAATTCCTGCTATTAATTCATCTGTTACCCATGAGGGCAGCAGAGAAATCATTACCTTTTAAAGAAACTGCAACACAGAGTGTACTAAAACAGATATTGTAAGTGCTTCAGTGAGTAACACTTTCAATGAGTAGATAACTGCATACATGTATGTTCAGTTTCTTTAACGGTGACTGTTTTTTTTCTTTATTTCTTTTTAACAGGATGCTTCAATCACAGTTGGAACAGACCTTGAAAATGATGGACCACAGAGAGAGACGAGATGAAAAAGGAGGTTTAATTGCACAATGCAGGTCTAATGCAGCAGGAAAAGATAGACCAGGTGGGCTGGAAGATACTCGTTTTTAAACGAAGGGCGACATAAGAAGACTGGAAAAGAGGAAGGAGACTCAAGTTGTGTCAAGCCACAGGTGACGAGTCCAATTTGATCCCTGACCATCAGCTGCAGACGCTACTAATGGCCTGAAAGGACCAGATTTTTGGGGTTGTATCACTGATCAGAGACATCCAATCTTGACGTAATGTTTCCACCATCTGCTCGTCTGTACACTTTTATTAGTTCTTTTTTTTATTGATTAGTGATTTGGCTGTTAAATATAGTTACATTCCTTTCCTGCAGAATAGGTACATTTGAGAAGCAAGGATGAGGAATAATATCTGTCAACAGCCTCGAGGTGCAATTCAAACCAATAGAATAGCAAGCACATGTGCGTCAGACATATTTGAAGGATTACCACGAAATCTGGTCCAGATATTCCTGGTCTCCCAAGAATGACTAATGACTTTGGTGATCCCTTGGCTTTCCAACTGCAGCATCACCAACTGAATTTCTACTTGTCCAACAAAACTGCAGTTTATGATAGGATTGAAGTTGACACAGTTGGCATTTTACCATCCCAAGTGCACACATTAACATGCATGAGTCTGTCTGTCATGTATTTTCTGGACAAGTCACCAGTTTATTACAAAGAGATGAGACAGCCATTCACACTGGGCAATATTATATACTCTCTATATAATATAATACAGTATAATATAATACCATATGTCCAATGTTTTCTGGTGTAGCCTACAATATAATAATTATAGCCTACACTGCAAAAACTGAAATCTAAGTAAGCTGAAATATCTTAGACCAAGGGGATATCTGCTTATTTTTTGTCCGATAAGGTAGTTCTTCTCAGTAAGCA
>JBCAUF010000042.1:11565652-11576648 GCA_038406115.1 Haemulon aurolineatum
GCCTCATACCTACTTATGAGATTAAGTCCTCTCAGGACTAGAAATGTGTTGAAACTGAATCCAAGAGCCGGACGGTTTTAGGCCGACAGTCTCATTTATAAACCATATAGCGTTTAGCAACAAATCGTGTTATCGTGAATGCAGCTTCAGGATTTTTCAGCGTTGTTGTGCTAAGAGGCACCAGCTGAGGGCGCAATAACGTGCCCAACACAATGACTGTGCATTGGTTCAACATATGGTAAATATAGGCTACAAAACACTGCATTAAAGGATTATGCAACATTCATCTCACTTTATTCTTTATAATCTTTTGCTCACTCACTGATTGTAAACTCCCCTCCAGTTTAATTTCATTTTGCCCTCTGAACAAAGGACAGGCCAGGCACAATTAGAAACATTACATTTTATTTTAATCTCATTTCATTTAAGAACCACAAACAATACAAATGCAGGGAGCAACGAAAATAGTGCAAAGTGCAAAATCCTTTGGCGTCAAACCAAAAAGGATTCACATCAGGCTGACACCCAGATGTCTTACAAAATGTCTCTGTGGTCTCTTCGTTGTACATGGTTTAAAAAAAATCCATACAATACATTTTATATGTTTTTTAAACAAAAACTAATCTGAGAGTCTGTGATCAGAAGACAAAGACAGTATAATGCAAGCTTAACAAGATTTAGTAAGGAATATTGTTAAATCAACATTGTCAACATATTTTCTTCAAAGATAGGGTCTCTCATACTGTCTTTGTCTTCTCTGGAGCTTCTACTGATTTTACGTTTATTCATGAACGCATGTTCATTCTTTAATACAGAAATGTACACAGTTGAGAACACGTTGTCAAGCCATTACAGTCTTTACTACACATTTTCTTCATTATATTAGCAGTGAAGGGAAAAGTAGAAACAGTAAGAAACTTATGGCATCTACACTCTGAACACTGACTGTAGCCAAAAAGCAATTCTTCACAAGAAAGTCTCTGTTTTTCCGTCAAAGTGAAACATCCTTCATGTGATCCATTGTGTCAGTTTATGTTTGTCTTGTTTTGTTCATGATGTATAGTTATCTTGTTGTCCACGTAGTCATGAGCAGCAGCTCAGTTCGTGACAGTGACAACACCGACATCATGGATTGACTTTCCACAGGATTCAGTCAGCACACAGTATGCGGTCACGGGTGAAGACAACACATCAGTCAATGCCTGCTGCGAGACTTAACCACCATCTTACTGCTATGTGTTTTCCACCGATGGAACGTCGTGTATGGTGACGGCAGTGGAGCCGCTGTTGGTGCTGAACTGCTCTATGTGGTTTTCCTCCACGCTGCTCAGCTCCGCCATGGGCAGCCGGAAGCCGTTCTCGGAGGACGGGGTCGAATTGGTGATGCTGCCCGACACCGAGTTGACTCCGATGGTGCTCAGCGGCACGTTGCTCTGAACTGTGGATTGTGACATCTTCGGTCGAGCTTTGGAGCCACCGCTGGCCCCCAGGACTCTGGATACATGTGTCCGCCTGGCAACAATCAAATCGTGATGTTAAACAAAACTCTCACACACCATGCAGTTGACTATTGTTTAGGAAAGTGGCAAATGATGTTCATCCATAAGGTGTACTCAACAGTTACACAGAAATGATATAATTCTGTAAGTACTTTTATAGTACTTTCTATCTCATTCATTACCTTCTGGCTCTTATAATTTATAGTGCGACTGCTAAGGGGTCCCGACCCTCAGGCTGGCACATTACAAAATATAATATTTCTATTTTATACTACTTTTATACTACTACTACTTATATTTTATAGGGCAATACTATGAAGATTGTGCACCTCTAAAAATGAACAGGTCACATACTGTCTGTCACAAGCTAAAAAGATTTTGAGCTGTAATCTGTTTTTATAAACACAATTTTACAGCACAGTACAGCAGCACGTGTCTAGCCCTCCTTGAAGTGAGCAAAAATAGCACTATTGTCTGTTTCATGGCTCATAACATACACTATGCAGGAATTGCCCTGTCAAGCAGGAATGCGGCCCTACCTGTTGTATGTCTTCAGGACAATCAGCAGAAAGGCGAGAATGATTATGATACCTATGACGATGACAGCGATCATCGCCCCAGAACCTGAGAGACACAGGGGGAGAGGAATGAGTGATTAACATGTTGAAAGGTTGCTTTTCAGTCGTGTGTCCGGTCAAAAATGAGCATTTGTTACATTTTGTTGCACATTCCCTCGGCTCCGTGCCGTGCAACTTCTTTTGTGCATCCTGCAGAAGTCGTGTCTAGTAGCTTAGCAACGGCATCACTCACAGGCAAACAGAGCATGGCAAATATTTTCTTATAAATGCATGGGAGCCACTCCTGTACAAACCATCTAGATTAGACTGCATGACGCAATAGGTTGTTATTTATGAGGCTTGTCTTATCACATAATTCTTTTTTATTGTAATCTCTGCCATGGGGGACACTCTGAGATCTGATGGTGTCCACAACAAACACCTCATTCACAAGGGCGTGTTTTGTTTGAAGAGGACAAAACACAAACATGAACACAATGCAGAGATGCGCCCACACACACACACACACACACACACTTACTCTGGATCAGTATTTGTTCTTTGGACTTTGTGACGGTGGTTGTGTTCGAGGCTGTAGTGTTGGTCACAGGAGAGACAGTTGAGGCTTGCATCTTCAGCAATAACCTGCACAAACAAAGAGAAATAGTCACTTTAGTCGACTGAATATTTTCTAAAACTGTGATCTGACAGAGCTACTGTGAGGGATAAAACAGTCTTTCAACGAAGTGAGGATTAAAGCAGCTCTTTTAAACAATAGATAAGTGACATCCCAGTGGGAGCGGCACCAATGGATGAATGTTTAATAGAAACCTCAGGAATGAGGATCCTCACCAGAACATTACGTATGAAGCACTAATCAGGCACCACTTTACTACCAGAGGACTGATGTGCTGGACAGATTACAGCTCTCATTAAGAGCTTTTCTAAGTACAGCTCATACTGTACACTTTCATTAAAATAAAAGAGGAACACATGCCAGTGCCCACATTACTCGAACTCAAACCTCTCACTGTACGGCTGATCTGAAAGCGCACAGAAAAGAAATGACTGGAACAACTTGGCGTACAGCTGATCTGATGAGATCACACGGCAGGTTCATATATCACCTGTCACGTCCGCTGAAAGCCTCACAAAAACATTTGTCATTTAAATTTGAGCTGCAACACAGTGTTCAGACATGACATGTGGGGCATGTACGTTAGCAATGCTGCAGTTCTTGTCTTGGGGCATTCAACATGAATTTTGTTGCACGTCTCCTCCTACGCACAGACACACACATACACATCCCGTGAAATCATTATATTTAAAAACTTTTTACCTATAGGGTTAGGGTTAGGTCTTGTAGTCCTTTGTGCCATGGAGCTCTACTGTAAAAATGTCGGACAAATTTTTTCATCACCCTGAACATGGGTGGTGTGGTTTATTTTCAGTCAGTTCAATACAAACAGTCCTGCTGCTATAAATACATCCTAGATCATCAACTATGTATGAACCCGCTGCTGAAAATAGTCCCGGTATTTACTCCTATTTGAGTAACGTTTGCTAAAAACTACAGTGGCCAGCTATTTAAAAACTATAAACTATATATAAAACTATTTAGAAACTATACATGTGCGCCTGTTAAAAGGTTCACATCTTCAGTATGAACAGAGGGACTTGCTGCAGTACTGAAATCTGCAGACAGGCTACAGAGGTTGGGAGGAACGTTTTTTGTGGGATTTGCTCACAGTAAAGACAAATATAAACTAACACCAGCTCGTTTCTTTAAAATTTTCCTCCTCTGGAGCCACGCGTCACTCTGATGACTTTTCCTGTGCTTTTGTGTCTTAACAGAAACACCGCAGGAGCAATCAAATCAATTAACAAGCGGTCCTTTTAAAATGATCCGCCTAATTGAACTTTATCATAATGAACACGGCCTAATACAAAGAAGTACTGATGTGATTTGAGCTCTCTCAGTCATGACTCATTCAATCACGCACCATCGGCATTACATATTCTCAGGTGCTAATTTGCCGCAGGCTGTCAAGGCAGCATCATTATGTTTTTATGTTTTATCTTGATCTAATCTAGCGTGTTGCACTTGTTATGCGTCATGCGGAGGATCCCTGATACTGTTCAGGAAACAATCCACACATAGCTGTAGGTCAGGGCTGTCCCTGTAACTGATGCTTCCCCCGAGTCCCTCTCCCCGATGCTTCCCCCTTTTGCATGCTCACAGATAGGATAGGAAGTCATGCAAACATCACATGACATCATTACACCTGCAGATGCTTATATGCTGGTTTACTGCAGTGTTTTCCACTGAGACTTTGTTTTAGAAATGTCACTCGTACTTCAGTTTCCGCCTCTGCCACGCTAGAACTGCAGAAACGTCATCATGGGAGTTCCTCATCCTCTTTTCACCAAGTGCAGACGTAAATCAAAGAGCAGGTAATGAGTCATTCAAGTGTGGCTCATGGATTTCGTCATTGTTTAGAAGAGCTTCGTCATTCTAATCGTGTTCAATTATATTACGGTGAATATGAGAGAACATTGGATTCCATCCAAAACATCTTTAGTTTTTGCAGACAGTTTTGCGAACATGCAGTCAGTAGTCTTTTGTCTGTTCACTTCCATTCCCATTCAACACATTCAGTGACAACTCTTAAAGTCAAGTGTGCTTACGTATCATTACTTTGTTCAATTGTCAAGAGAGTGGCAGGATTTACAAGTGTGTCTCATTCGGGACAAAACTTTTTAATTATGGGAGACAGATGGTGAGGGATGCTTTGCATTATTCTCGCAATGAAGACGTGAGCTGGAGTGACGTCGCCCTGCGTCCGCTGGGAGTGAAGCGCAGCAGCACAACAATCAGAACAGGTGCTGCAAGCGGACAAAATTTGCATCGGCTATAAAAAGCTGGGAACCCTGGCACAGCGAACACCTCGCTCCTCTAGGTTAGACTGACAGTTCTCGTGATTACATTCAAATTCACGAGCAGAGTATGCAAAAGCTTTATTTTTATAGCCTCGCTGCCTGTGAAGATACCACTGAACGGTTAAGTTTAGAAACCATCAGTTAACGTAATGAGAGCTGGTTGACAGATATCAAAACCACTAACTGATACAGTTACAGTAGAGCTGCTGCTGTGACAAAGAACCTGTTATTATAAATGAGAAGGTGGGAGCTCCTGAAAGATTATCTATCACACTTAGAGTAGCCTAATTATTTTTCTGCCCCTGCTACTGCCACTGTTCAAGGAATAGTTTTTAGATTTTGGAGAATATTAGCTCTCTTTCAGATAAAAAAACAATTTTTTTTAAAAACAAAGTAACAGATCAGTGTGTCGTGCTTGAAGGCATCTGCCGGTGAGGTTGCCGACCAAAGTGAGGCGAGCGTAGGAGGCAAGTGTGTAGGAGAAACTGCAGTGGCCACAAAACTTGCAAAAAAACACCAAAAACTGCCTTTAGTGTTGAACTAGTGGTGGACAAATGGCGGTGCAACATGGCCGACTCCCTCAAAGAGGACTCACTCCATCTGTAGATATAAGGAGCTCATTCAACAGTAATGAAAAACACAGCTTTTCTCAGGTGACTACATGCCAATGAAAACTTATGAATATTATATTCCATATTCTGCTGATAATTCCCCTTAAATGTGTACACTGATAAGTTCACAGAGGTTATAAGATTAGAGTCTCCTTTTTGTATCATATCTGGACAGTTGTTTCAGCATGTAATGTATGGACAAATACAGTGGTTTGTGTACATAGCTTTAACCATTAACGGAGCGTGAACATTTATACATCACCTCCAAGCTGTACATATCCTGGAGGCGTTGTGTAAGAACCATTTATAGCCCCATACATGTGACGTTTATCACCTGTGAAACGTAAATGGCATGAACTCACAGAGACAAAGAGCGTAAGCCTCTATCCTGTAGTAGGTTCAAGATTGCAGAAAATATTCCACCAAGTAGGACTCTTTCTCAATGAGATGTGATGAAGAACTCAATCCAAATTTTAACTGCATGCTGACAACAGAGACTTGAAGCTGATATTCAATACTCGTGTGTACTGTACGTCTTATCCAGTGTCCTGCTCAACAGCAAACATTACACAACCAACTCTCCCCGTGTTGACATACACAGAGATTAGTAATGACATATATCACGTTTGCTGTTTGCAGAGGTGACAGCTTCTGATAAGTGGCTAACGGATCACATGCTGTTTAAAGTTGGCAACACCATTGCTTTGGTAACATGGTGGAGAATACAGCATGCAACTGATTTTGGTAGGTTATGTAACTCAAGTCAGTTTTATTTATGCAGCCCAAATTGTAAAACTGGTTACAGGAAATTTACAGCAAATATAAATATATAAAGACTGGGGTTTAACTGACATAAAAGGCCTTTGATTCAATTGTGTATATATTTTATATGTATTTTGCCCATTTCAATAATGCTTTGCATAGTACAGAGAGAAACAAGAAAAATACAATTTTACATTTTACTTTGGGTAGTAAACTATTTTTTTCATGCAGTTACAGTAGGTTTTTATGTTTATGGTGAGAAAAAACAGCACAATATTATAGTCGGAACAGAAAGATGACAGAAGAAAGCATCCTATGAGGAAACAACACTTTGTGCTTCAAAACACGTCACCTAAAGCCAGCTGGAAACTGGCCTTTAAAGGGCAGTTTTGAGTGGATCAATCAAGCTAATTTGATCTTGAGAGGTCATGAGTGTTATCTCTAAACAGAAACTAGCTTGAAGAGTAAGCACAAGATAAATGAATTTATAGTCTTTAATGTCTTCCCGAGAGGGAAATTTGTTTTCAAAGCCAAAATGTGTTCTCACAAAACTAGGAGCTAGGTAATTAATCAACATCAAAGTGCTACAGTATCACACAGTCATTAAAACTAAGACAAACACAATTTTCAATTCATTTGTTGACAAAACCACTCTATTACCAGCTTCTTTATGGTGCAAAGATGCATTCACTTTGCTGCGGCTCTGGCACATGCCCGTGTTTCATCTGTAGTGGGTGGGCGTGTCAACTCCCACAGAATGGGTGCGTTGACAGAGGTGGGTAATACATCAGACTGACGGCAGGCAGGGTTTGATGTAGGTTTGGTGTGGCAGAGGTCACGTAAGGATTGGGAAATCCTTCACCTGAGGAAACACCTACAGTTAACACACCTCGCACTCCAACACGCAACTAACCCTCGCACGGCTCACCAACCTACAGCCAGATCATGACATCACGACCTCAACCGGACATCCTGGAACACAAACAGCTTGCACTTGGCGTGGCCTAAATGGCACATACCGCAAATGCCCTGAGTTGCACACGTCGCCAAAAGTGTTACGCATGAATATTCACTAATTCATACATGCCTGAAAGATGTTCCTTTGAAGCATGGAGTAAAAAGAGAATCGCCTCACTTCGTTGTCACACAAGCACATTTCAACACACAAAAAGTTTCCACTTGCCGTCAGAGGCGCTGACAAGCGTATTTACAACCTTTGAACAGAGCCAGGCCAGGCTAGCAGTTCCCCCCTTCTCCAGCCCCTTTCTCCCAAAATGTCCAACTATTCCTTTAACCAAACAGAAGGGAAATTCAAACATGAGTGCCAATATAAAGGCGAACGGTTTGATCGAGGACAATGGCAGGAAATAGGTCAAACGTGAGAAAAAATGCACAAAAATGCAAGTTTGCAGCCAGGAACAGCTGCTTCTGCTAAAAACTACATTCATCGATAAGCAGACTTGAAAGATACTTTTGATGTTTTTCGCCAAAGGAATTTGTAATTACAACTAATCAGGCCACTTTGTTCCAACGTCAGCATCTGCTTCCACATCAGCAGGTCTTCTCGCTGTAATAAGTTTGTTTGTTGTTCCACAAATTGCGGCGATTCGCCAACACTGCAGATTCAATATCCTTTCTTCCACCCTCAGTAAACAAATCATTTATTGGCCTGTTCACAGAGCGGACTCCCCGCGCATAAGAGGAACAATTTAGTTTCCTCTTTTGGCTCGACTGTTTCCCCTTCCACACGGGTTTCGTACACACGTCGAGCATCTCGCCGGCTCCTGCGCGCACATTCATAAACGCGTTCAAAGTATGACCTTCATCGAGTGACAGTCAGAGTCAATATTTGAGCAGTCAATTTGAAGCAGGTTAATAAGACGCAGGTGGAGCCATTAGTTCGGCCCCGGCAGAGCGAGCGAGTGAGCGAGCATACAGTCGCAGCAGAGAGGTCATCTGTATCGTGTCAGGTGTAAATTTGCTGTATTGTTTGTTTTCCAGATGTCGCGTTAAAGAGGGATTTAACTATGACATTTATCGACCTCCATCAGTCACTGCAGGATTTGCAACAGCACTGGCAGGTCTTTGGCACGGCACACCTTGGCCTGCTATTAACATAAATTATGAAGCAGACATTAGGGATTTAAAAACTAGCTAATTAACAAAGATGAAGTGTATATGTGAAGAGGTAATATATCCTAAGTGTGTTCGAGCTCACGGTGTGTGAGTGAGTTTTGACTGCCAGAAAATCACAGCAGAAGTATCGTAAAGTCATTGGACTTTAACAACAAATGTGACGTTCTTTGTTCAGGAAATAATTCATACAGTAAGTGAACATTTCAATGGGCAGCTTAAACAGGAAGAAGAAGAGGAAGATGCTTTCGTCAGTGAGGGTACAGTAGGTTTGCACAACATCCTCTTAGCTTACAATGTATTGTTCGCGCAGTTTCTGAATGCGTGACAAATGGAAAGGCAAGAAAAAGTGCTTCGTCATTATCTCAACCTGTCTGCATTTGAGAAGGGTGAAAGGACTTAAATAAAGCAGAAGGTGATATTTGTGGCAATTACATTGGTTGATCATTATTCGCACATAAATACTGTGGTCATATTCACATCACTGTGAGTCCAGAAGCAATAGTTAGAATAGTTAATAAGTTAGACAGACTGGATCGTTATGTATTGTTCAAATGGTTTATTTACCACTTTAAAAGCTTTTAAAACGAGAATTGACTGTAAGAAGAAAAATATTCAGGGTTTCCCGTGGTCAGAATCTGATTTGTCCTCTGAAGTAATGTGTCAGTCAAGGGCATCAGCAGTATGTGAGTCAACCACTGACTGACCAGCTATTTTTACCACTGTGTCATGAGGGCACACGACTGAAGTGAAATGGTTTTGTGATTAGAGGACTGGATGCATGGATGGTATCCTTTAATATCACCATGAGAGAAACCTGCTCAAATAGCCTGGGTTTTAATTTTCACATCAGGATATTCTGATTGAATCTAACAATGGGACATCAAATGACTAACAGTGACATCATGGCAGTTAGATGAAAGTCATCTAGCAGAACTGGGCGTCTTTTTGCCCAGCCCTGCTCATTGTATGGTGCTTAAAACTCTCATTTTCCTCATTAGTGTTTGGTAGTAAAGACTTCAGTAAGTAGTAAAGACTTTCCATTTACCGTTCCATGCCACCATTTTTTCAGGTAAAAGTCTGCAGACTGAACGTTGTTTGCTGGTATGCACAATATGCTTTCTAAGGCTGGATAATAAAGCACATTTTCAAACAATGCTTATCGGTGTCGAACGTGATAACAAAAGAAAACACATTCAGTAACGCCGTGCTTATCGTCAACAGAGCCAGACAAGCAGATAATTTCCTGTTTTCATGTGATTATCAGCTCATTTCAGCCACTTAGGTTGGGAAGTGGTGATTAAGTTATAGACTCATTATTCACAACTAAAATGAATGGATATTATATTAACTTGACCCCAAAGGAGCATTTCATGCTCCTTTGGGGTCAAGTTTGTCTTCTACCTTTTGTTTTTCAATGTCAAAATCAATAAATACAAAGGTACACATACTGTATGAACTGGTCACTATCCCAGTGACATTTGGAAGTAAATCAAACTCTAAATTTAGCCTAATCTTAAATCAGGTTGGTTAGGGTGCAGCTGGTATGCAAACATAATCATCAACTTTCACACAGGAATGCCTATAGTCCAAATTAATGAGTGAGGAGAACAGGGAAACTTTCTATTCTGAGAAACACACCGTCAACTCCCCTGATCAAATGACTCCAAATGACTGTTAACAAACATAAAACAAAGCTACAAATCCACAATCCTCAATGCATCATCATTGTGCCTCTTGCATTACGTGAAAACAAACAGCGGTGAGCTCTGGATTAGCGCGGCGGGTCTATCCAAACAGCAGTCATACTTTCCTACAACGTAGTGGCAACTGATGGGATGATAAGTCGGGCTGTTCTGTTCCATCAAACGGCCACTTATCAATAAGAGATAAATGGGCAGATAGAGCTGGGAACCGAAACTGGATCTTCCTAACGCAGGCGTGAATCTGTCTACCTGCACCGGTTCAGCGGTAACAGCAAGATTTCTAAATCTGAAAACTCTCTGGAATGTGAGCTACTCCCTTTCACCTGAGACTCACCTGCTGTCCCGCCATATTGTCTGGGAGAGCCCCTGTTCTCTCTCTCTCTCTTTCACACACACACACATGCACAGAAAAGACTGACGCAAGCAGCCCATTGAAAAATCTCCCTCAACCACACCAGGTAAAGTTTAGACAAAAACCAAATCTGACAAGCAGAAGGAGTTAAAAAGCAGCCATCGGTCCCGTTGACTTACCTAACTGTCTTGTCTTTGATTTCAGCCCAAGCCTTCTCCAGATGGGAGCCTGAGGAGCACAGAGCCCCCTCCCTCAGCTGACAGAGGGGGGCATAGTCCACCGGTGGACTGGCAGTCACAGCAGGTCTGGGGAGTGAATTAAAGTCCCAGGTGCTGCTGAAGTGACAATCCCACAGGCACAAACAGACGGGACAGACACAAAGGCAGGACAAAGGAGTTCAACAACAAGCAGAGATGCCTCTGTGTGTGTGTGTGTG
>JBCAUF010000042.1:11665747-11680030 GCA_038406115.1 Haemulon aurolineatum
CTATGGATCACAAAAAAATTATGTGGAGGTGAGTATTTGAACAGTTATTGTCAGTAATGTTTGCGTAGGATAGCATTGCTGCCTGGCAGGGGCACAGGCTGTAATGTGGTGGCACATTTAAATACAAGAGAGCTATTTTCTTCTCCTTGAGGTTTCCTAACCTTCTTTTCCCCCTGTTGAGGTCTTTTTCATTTCCATCCTCCCTCTTTTTTTTGTCCCACCCTTTTCTCTTTGTGCTTACTGGGGCAGCAGGAGTGGGGCCTACAGAACTGCTGTGCTAAGCTTGAAGTCGCACAGCCTGGCGTCAGGGAAAAATACAAGCTGAGCTCTCATGCAAAGTGGACACACCAGGAGCTCAGCCCTGCGGTTGTACTTTCTGGACTTTTATCTTCAAGACAAAACTATTTGCAGAGTGGTGCGATAATACCTCCACCTGTATAGCAATGCAGAGTGAGTTAGAGGCCACATTTTGCAATAAAAGCTCAGGCTTTGTTTTATGCCAGAAATGCTTGAGAAAATTTAGAGTAAAAACAGACACAAGGACCACTTTTCCAAGAAGTTGTAAGTGATTTAGTTTGAAGCTGTCTCCCGCTACCCATAGGTAATACATTTGACATTCAACATAAACCAGCCCTATAAAAATATGCCTCAACTCAGCACTAAGAAACATTTGTCATATTAATGGAGAAAAACACATCATGTATTAGTGATGCATATTTTCTTAGTTTCTGTTGATGCTTTCTTGAAGTGAGTAGTTGTCCCACCATATTGTCAAAACACTTAAAACACTTCAAGCATGTAAAATCACCAGCCAAATTTTTCGACTTTTTCTACACATCTGCATCATTTGAAAAGAACAAGTCATATGAGAGCAGCAAGTCAGTCTGTCCTACCTGTGGTTGTTGTGTGTATGATCGGCCCCAGGACTGAGAGGTAACAGGTGCGTGGGGTATGACCCTTCCCGGGCCTCCTGCCTCCATGGTGGGAGATGGTGAGGGTCTGCTGCGGCGAAGCCCTGACTCCTCACTAACCCCACTGTTGATCCTACGCATGTACAACTGGGAGAGAGAGTAATGCAAAAAGCTATAACAACAAAGTCATTCACTCCTCTTCTACAATTTATTTGCAAACTTTGTGTAACGAATGTACCTATTCTCAACTCAACACTTTGCGTCATGCATTTGTTCATCATCTCACCTCTGCAGGGGACGGCTTGGCTCCCTTCTGGGCCTCAGCATTTCCACCAGCTAATGTTCCGCTGTTTATCACTTCTTCTGTATCGAAGGTGGTTGCCCGGTAAGCCCTCCATGTTGTTGTGGCTTCTGCTTCATCCTCTGACCCACCGTCAGTCAACGTCCTTGTACCCGCTCTTCCCTGGCCTGTCTCATCAACAGATGTAGCACCCCGATTCCTCCAGGTGCTTCTCACAGTCACATTCTTCATGTCTGGTAAACTGTCTTCCTGGGAGAGCTGGCTTTGTCTTTGGCGTCTCCAACTGGTGACCGTTGTGGTGCTACTGCTGCTGCTGCTTTCAAAGCCTGACTCTGTGTCGTTAAAGTCCGCCGAGGTGGTGTCCGGGGACTGGAGGCTGAAGTTACTGCGTTGGCAGCACAAGTGGCTGGTGGTGGTCTCCACTCTGGAAGTGTTGTGGGGTTTGGACCTTGATGAGGACTCATTGTGGTCATCCACACCACAGTCCTGGTCCTGGCATGGCCGCAAGGTGATCTCACTTTTGGGAATGGAGATCTCATATGGGACAGAGATACTGCCATGATGCTCACTGCTGGGGCCTGGAAAGAGACATAGAGCTCATTAAATTGAACAGAAATAGTTTTAGCCATGCTTGCAGCATGGATCCATGGACGGCAATGCCAGTCTTTGTCTAACACTTTAGCTTATGACCACAAACCAAAACTAATAACATTTCCATCAGCCTTAACAGTACTTTGTGTGATGTGCTCCATGAGTTGGCAATTCAATGATAACATGATTACACGCCAAATTAAAATGGTGAACATGTTTAACTTTATAGCTGCAAAACATCAGCGCCTTGTCATTGTGAGCATGCCAACATTAGTATTTCACTCAAAAAACCTTTGTTTCAGCCTAATCCAATTTAAATAAGACTCTGTCATGGCACCTGTACCGTTAAAAACAACATGACTGCTCTGCTTCCCATGAAAATGGAAAATAACTTCTCAATGACTTTTGCTATGTTGATGCTCTGTTCTTTGTTAACTTTCTTTGACATCATTGAAACCCACTGTTTTCATTGACGCCAAAACAGAGTTGACTTTGAAAATAGAATACATTGCACTGCCAGTTAACATGCAGCTTGACTGCTTAGTAAATATACAACTCCAGTTTGAACATTATATGTATGAAAGGGTTGATCCATGAGCCCTGTCAAGACAGGATTTTAGCTATTTGTGTCTCAATGGTCACATTGCACTGCAGTGATGTTAAGCTCTTACTTTTGTAAATAACCGGACATGCGACTTTACTGGAACATTTTACTCAGTTATTGTTGCAGAGTGTGCATAAAATGGCAGAGTTCAGTGAGGTGACATGGTTTATGATTTATGAAAACCTACCTATGAGGATGTTACTGGTAGAGGTGTGGCGTTCTTTGACCGGTAAGGGTTCACTGGACACGCTGCTGCTACGACTGCTGGTTCTGGAAGAGCTTGGGTCATTGGGGTAGATGGTTATACTACTGGTCATTTTACTAGTGGTGGTCACGATAGGTTTGGTGGAGATCTTGGGTTTGCCATTTGCAGACAAAGGTTCTGAAATCATCACCTCCTTCCTATCGATCTCAACGATCGCAGGCTTGATGACAGCTTTTGACCTCAGTGCCTCACGTGGGCTGCAAACCCGCTGGATCTCAATCCCTGATGCCGTATGCATGGGCCCCTGGTGACCTCCCTCAGCTAATGGTGTCCTGCTGTGGAGCTCCTCATCAAATGAGCTCCTAGTAGAAGAACCCTCTGAAGGCGAGTCATGGACATGGGAGTATCTAGGATATCTGGAGCTTGCAGTCCTACTGCTTACTGTTGTAGTAGTCGTCTCAGTTACAGGATCCGGTTCAGATGGCCTTGAACCAGTAGATTCTGTTTCTGAGGCAGACGAATGACCCTCTGATCCTTGGTCATTGGGCAGCAGTGGAGTGACTTGGGATCTGTAGGCTGTGTAGGATCCATTGGCTTTGGACAGGGGAGAGGCGACAGATACAGAGACAGATTCCTGAACCTGGTCTGTTGATTCCTGATCTGAGGCAGACGCTGTGTCTTTCTCTAAAGCGGAGATACTGTTGATATTACTGGAGCTCTCAGGCACCACATCAGAGTTGTTTGATTCACTATCACTACCGACGTACAGTTTTGAAAACTTTTCTACTCTGCTCTTTTTAGTCTCTCCATCAGCCTGTTTGTGAGCTGTCCTCAATGGCTTCTGGTCATTAGCTGCTGGAGGGTAGCGACTAAGAACAGACGCTTTTTTAACATCACTAGAAGGTGTGTTTACAGAGCTGAGGGCGGCTCCTCTTGTCTTATCGTCAGTTCCACGTCCTGTATCTCTTATTCCGTTATCGGAGGAAATTGCAGTAGTTGGGGTTTTGGGTGTTCTTCTGCTCTTGTGAGCGGGACTGAGGGCTCTCCTCACAGATTTTGGGGAGCTCTCCTCTGAGTGGCTCAGCTCTTTGCTTCTCAGCTTGGTCTCTCTCTTATGCTGAGGAGAGAGCTCCCTGTTCCTGTGTTTGGGGGAACTCGGTTCTGACACAGTTGCAGCACTCCTGTATTTGGGCTTCTCTTGTCTGAAACCTCCCTTCGCAATTATCTCTTCATTCTCAGCTTTGCCGTTCTCCAGGACCTTAGCGGGGCTGTTGGGGCAAATGTTAGAGCTTCCATTTCCATGTTTATCCACACTACTGGTTCCATTTCTTCCCATCCCACCTTTTCCGCACAGCTGCGTCCTGAGCTGTTCCACCTGTTCGCTTAGTTGGCGAGCCCGGTTCCGTTCCATCTGGAACTTCTCGTGAAGTTCTCCATTTTTGGACTCGGAGCTCTTTAGATCCTGCTCCACTATCTCCATCTGCTTAAGGCGATTCTTCAGCCTCTCTACTTCCTGTGTCAGCTCCTTTACTTTGTTGTCCTCCTCCTGTGAGCCCTCGAGACCACTGTTCTTCTCATTCTCAGATTTGTTCACAAGACCGATGTTGTCATCACCCATCTTCAAGTAGTCAAGGCTTTTCTTGCGTCCAGCCAGTTTGCTCGTGAGGAGCCCTGTGGAGGAAAGCTCATCCTCAATTCGTGACCTGATGAAATCTGCACGACCAGGGTCTGCCGACATGCCAAGGCGGTTCTTCTGGTGCTCTAATTTTTCTGTCAGCTTTAGAATGATCTTCTCATCTTCTCTCTGTTTCTCTAGCAGCCTCTTGCGCTCACTCACAAAGGTCTGGGTGAATCCTTTGAGTTTCTCAAGTTCCATAGCCAAAGCCTGCTCTGCTCTGTCCAGCTTTGTCTCAGACCCCTCCACTTCCTTCAAGCGTGCCTTCAGGGTGTCCAACTCAGACGAGAGCTTCTTCGTCAAGTTCTTCTCCTCATTGAGGCTTAGGCAGAGCTGGCTGCAGTCAGACTTACTTTTCCCAAAAGCTTCTTCCAGTTTCTCCAGTTCAGCCATCCTCCGTTGTAGACGTTCAATCTCCGCCCTTAGGTCCTTTGTAAGGCTCTCCTCCTCTTCCAGTTTCTCTCGGACTGTGCGGCAGAGGTCCTCGGCTTTGCGTACCTCCTCATCTTTACCCTGGATCTTTAGGAGACATTTCCTCAGGACCTCCACGTCATTGAGCAGGGATGAGTTGCTGCCTTCTGCCTGGATGATTTTGTCCTGTAGAAGAGAGCGAGTTTAACCAGTCATTAATTTATTCATGCAGTGGATTTCTGTTCCACCTCTTTCCACTCATTGTCTCTGAAATGCACACATAAACAAACACATGTCAGAAGTCAACCAGTACTGACCTGCAGGTCAAGGAGCTCATCCTCAGCCTTCTGCAGCTTGTTAGTTGCTTCTTCCAGTTCATCCAATCTTCGACCAAGACTCTGTAGCTTGTGCCGCAGGTGGCGATGTGTCATGTCTTTATGGTCAGACATGACTACAAAATTCTTTGTGTTCTATCCGCTGGGTTTGTGTTATTGCTCAGATTATTTGACAACAATGTTTTGGGAGGTCCACATTTGTGTGGTAGTGATATCAAGTCCCTTAGGTTCTCGGAAAAATTTTCTTCTCTCTGCGGTCTGTCTTGTGTCTTTGTGACTGTCGCTTTAAGACTCTGAAGTTCCCTCGGAGTGGTGTTTAGCAGACAAATCTGTCATCTGTAGGAGGGAGATGGGAAATAACACTTAGTCATCCATTATTTGTCAATGACAGTCATTTGCATTCTCAAAGGGTGGCTAAGTAAGTGAATAGTGCACACTGGAACACACACACATCACAGTCAGCATACTGTGTGTTTTCACATTTCCATCTAATTGCTGTGACACAAACCATGGGACAAGACTAAATGAGGCCAAATAGCAATGCATAAGCAATAAAAAACAAACTCACACACAATTTGCCAGCGCAGAAACAAATCTTAGCTCAGGCTACATTTTAGACCAATTACAAATATGACTAGGAATTAGTTTCTCATTCACAGTGAGGTTAGCTGACATCCTTTCATTCATTAAAATGAACATTACACTACCTGTAGCAATCCAGTGCTCACTAATACACAGTCATGGAAAAAAATATTAGACCACCCTTGTTTTCCTCAGTTTCTTGTTCATTTTAATGCCTGGTACAACTGAAGGTACAATTGTTTGGACGGACATGATGACATCAAAAATAGCTCATAAGAGTTTAATTTAAGAGCTGATGTCTAGTCATTTTCCATGGTTTTCTTGATAATAACCTAAATCACTTAAGCTTTTACATCAATGGCTACTGTAGATATCAGCTCTTCAATTAAACCCTTATGAGCTATTTTTGTTGTTATCATTATGTTAGTCTAAACAAAAGTACCTTTAGTTGTACCAGGGATTAAAATGAACAAGAAATTGAAGAAAACAAGGGTGGTCTAATAATTTTTTCCATGACTGTAGGTATACAAACTGCCCCTCTCTTTCTTTTTGCCATTGAACCACCATGTATTTCACCTTGCCTGTCCTTTGATGGAGATGGGGGTGGTACTGTTTACGTGTGTGTGTGTGTGTGTGTGAGAAAGAGTTTGGGGGTTTCAACATGCCTGTATAGGCTTGCACACATGCACACACTTTGTCGTCTCCCTGCTGTTGTATCCAGCATCGATTCATGCTGGCCTGCCTGCTTCTGCTGACAGCAGCGTATCTCAATGACACCGGTCTCCTTCACATACCCCCACCGGCACACATACACAGCCATCACCGTGGCAACCACTACATCACAGGCCCGTCACAACACTACACCATTCATGGTCACTAGGGAGAATAAATTAGCACTAATCAGACATTCAAGAAGTCCCATAATTGCAAATATTGAAGCTGTGTTGTCTTTTGCCTTGTTCGTCAGTACAGCTATGTCAGTGGTTGGATCATGTGTATGTCTCTGCAGCCCTTACAATGTGCTGGCTCTGCGCGATGAGAACAGAGACTATTAGCACACCACATTATGCCTGTCAACGTGGCATCCATAAATCGAAGCGCCTCTGTCTCATGCATGATTCAGGTAGCGCGCTTTCCTTCTCTTTCTAAATCCTGTTACTCCCCTTCCCCCAATCTTTTTGCCGAGCTTCCCCCCCTGACCACGAGGGAAAAATCGACCTGAGGGTAGGACATAACATCTGCACACATCATCATTTATCGACCCCCTCACAACCAGACCTATGCCTCCTCCTTCTCCTTGTCTGCAGTGCCATGTCAAAGATTGCCTTTGCGAAGCTACAAAACCACTACATTTGAAGACTACTGTAGTTTTTCTTTACATTAAATAACTTTTACTGCTGTAAAACCAATGCAGTAAATTTACTCAATCTTTTTAATCTTTGTGAGCTATGTGCGTACATGGTATACAACAAGGTATAACTTGCTATTATGGTTTACTCCAGCATATTTTATATATTTTCTATCGTTTCATTTGTCGTAAAAAGCCCAAACCACTAATCCCACAATTCATTAAATGTCGTGTTGAACATAAAACCAAGGCAATAAGCTTTGAAAGTCAATATGGCAACAATTACTTTATGAAAAAGCACAATGCGAATTCAAAGCATTTAGCTGCAGCATTTTAATTATTCTTTACTTTCATGAGGTCTAGTGGTTTGCTAATCTTCTCAGTGGAGCACAAGACGAAGGAAATACTGCAGCGTACATGGACTGGAGAGGGAGCAGGGAAAAGACAGATGGGGAGAAAAGTTGGAGAGAAAACTGCTAGCCTAGCTGTCCACTTGCATGCCAAAACACCTTAGTCAATAAAGCCATTTTGCTTTGCGTTAGCTTTGCCCAGCTGTGGCTTGTTAAGCCGGTTGTAGACCAAAATTTTCTGTTGTCTTGGGGTGGTTGCAGTGATCCAAACCTGTCTTGACTGATCCTGTTCCAGTGGAGTAAAAATACTACGAAGAATTCCCACACAGCCATTAAAAGCAGAGAGCGTTCACTGGCTGAATTCTTCATGACAGCTCTTCACACTGCACTATGCAGCTCAGGGAAAATGTAACCACTGAAAAAGACACCAAAACTAGATGTCAAGTTTTTCAATTTGTTCGTCCTACTGTCCTGACCCACTCAATAATGAAACATCCTTCAAGTTTGGTCTTTATTATTCTGCCATAAACAGATATCTGAATATTTTTGCGGTTTGGTTTTCTGTATTTCAACAACTACAAGTATAGCTCTGGTTGAGCCTTGTCCTGGTTAATAATGGTGTTTCGCTAGGTCCAGCTACTCCTGTCTTGGCAGGCTGCCTACCTCTCCCTTTCATTCTCCCTTTATTTCTTTGCCAGCTCTCTACCTCCCTCCCACATCTCGCCCCTCCATCTCTCTTAGACACGCACACCAGCACGGCCAAGTGGGCGCTTTTAAGGGGCGGCGGTGCGTGCAAAGCGGCTCTGGCAAGGGCCCGCCTCTGCCAAACCAATCAACATACCTGATTCACTTATCGCAGGGCTGGGGCCTCATTAGCTACATTTGGGACGAGACAGGAGGGAATTAGAAGGGTGGTGGGTGAGATGTAGAGGAGGAGAGAAGAAACGAGAAGATGCAGGGCGGTCAAGGGGAAGGGCAGGAGATTAGAGTAGAAGAAATGATGGAGGAGTGTAGGACATCAGTATTTAGTCTTGGACCACAAATTTCTTCCTTTTAGGGCCATGACCCACATAGATAAGAGCCCACAAACCATAATATTCCTGTGTTTCTTTGATTTTCCACACCTGAATCAGGAGAAAATTCCTAAGTTTATTATTTGTCTTCAACCAGTGCGGAGCTGTGTGGTCAAGAAAATGGTTTGAAAAATGGAGCTGAAACAGAACACAGAGTTTCATTCCCCCGTTCTGCACGTTGCTGAACAATTATGGAAAACCTGGAGGGGGGTAGGAGCTGCGAGGCAGGGAAACTGACCCCTTTTATCCAGACACATTCCTAATGACGGACTAACCAGGGCACTGCCAGTCCCTCGCGGTGCCTTGTCTGCTCTTAACCAGGCCACTGACAGGCTCTCCCAAGCCCATTCCTAACCAGGACATTGTCTGGGTTTTATTGCCAGGGCCCCGGGAGTATATAAAAATGTTTTTACTTAAAAAGGTTGTGCTCTAATGTGCTCTGAGCATCAGATGGAGAAGGACAACTTAGGATTTGATTTCAGTCGAAGAAATTGCAGTGACATTCCCGTCTTTGCCACGGTTGTATTGTCCCGACTGTGTCTCAGACCTCTGTGAATGTTGTGACTGACCCAAGTCTGAAAGCAGAGTATCATCTAAGCTTACACAGCATCTGTGACAAAACTCACAATCCCACATAAATTAAAGAGAACATTGAAAACAGCTTAAAACCAAACCTTGGCTGACTACGCCGAATGACTCTGGCACCTTTCACTTCCTGAAATCTGGACAGGAAGTTCCCTACTTGACCTGTCGCTAACTTCTGCACTCACTGCCGTTGTTACGAGAAGCGAGGAACTGAGACTGTTGAGACGGCAGCGAGAGTGCACTTCGTTCGAGATGACCTCCACGCGAACAGGTCTATGGGGATCTGTGGTTAGACAGCGAAGTGACAGAGGGAAGAAGGTGAAGAGAGCCAGGTAGATCCAGAAGCAATACTGGTAGCAGAAGGAGAACGATGAGCCGGGAACATGGAGAAGTAACACAAGGACATCAATCCAGCCAAAGCACTCAACTGCCTTTGGGCCTCAAACCCTCAGTGGTCCAAATGGCACCAGATTCACCATGTGGCAATTAATTTGTGGTGATTAAACTCATCAAAAATGTTTGTTAACAGTGTATGCACCACTAAAGCATGCTAAAAAAAAAGAAAAAATAGCCAAGAATTAAGGCAATAACTGCATTAGGACTACTTCAATTAGAATTTAGTTTTAAGGGCTTTATTATTTTGGTATCAAATGTGTTTACACGGCACATTTAACTCAATAAATCATGTGCCAGATAGTTTGTGAGAGTGTGTGAGTGAGTGAGTTACACGGCTAGGTGTTTCACATCTAAAAAAAAAAAAAAAAAAGAGAGAAAATGAGGGCTGACACGCATGGAAAGATGCGATGGGAAAGCCAGACAGCGATGCATGCGAGTGGACAGGAAGGGCGAAGAAACAAAAAACCAGAGGGGCTTCATTTTGTCTTGGACCAACAGCACCAAATGGACTTGGAAGTAAGGCTTTGTTGAAGAGGTCCATCTACTCGGCTTGTGCTCTCTCGCTCTCTCTCTCTCTCTCAAACACACACACACACACACACACCAAGGTTACAATCATACACCATATCATTAGGGCTTTAGCCACTCTCTTCCTGCCTGCCTGTTGCCTTCAGTACATTCTGTTCTCTCCATGAAAGAGAGAAGGAAGGAAAGAAAAAGAAAGAAAAAAAAATTCCCCCTCTCTATTGCACTTGACGTTGGGTTGGAACTTATGGGTTTGAAGCTCTTCTGCCTCATAAATGGTAGTTAATAAAGGGCCCGAGTCCAATCAAAATGCCTCAACCGCATCTTCATGTAGGGAGTTATTGCCAGTTTGCATATGTGAATGTGTGACAAATACTTCTGTGTGTGTGTGTGTGTGCGAGGAGGGACGGCTGCAGTGGATGGATGCTGGCGCAGCACTGGAAGCCACAAGATGGTGGAGAGACCTGATGCTTGGCCTGCATTTTTCCGTTTTTCCAAGAAAGAGAAAACCGGCATCCCATAATGTTCGGTTTGTCGTTTCCTGTGCTGTCATGTTACTTCTTTTTTTTTTTTTTCACCCTTTCAGTTTTGTGCCGCTTCTGGAAAAATGGTAAAGAAATGAAAGGCAGTGTTGGATTTCAGCAGAAAAATGGATAGGGAGCTGGAGGTCATGTCGCTGGTTCATTGGAACATGCTGAAATGGGATGGGAATACCTTCTCTCCTTGGATTTTTCCTTAATATCCTGGGTGAAACGACCACTTAGGGCATTAGTATTGAAGTGTGGTGAATTAGTGGGTAAACAAAACGATGTCTCTGGTAGAAAAATAGATTTGTTTATGGGAGCAGACATGCAAGTGAACCACAATACCACCATAACGACAAAGCAGATGCCGTCTGCTTGTCAGGGCAGCATCGCTCAGTGTTAAGTTATCCCTTAGTGACATTATTTGCCTTTTCCTTTTTTTCCATCCATTCCATCATTTATTTCTCCTTTTAAAAATAGACTGAAAGCAAAATATAAAATTGAGTTGACACATCACAGTTTCGCTCCATTACTCTTGAGGGTCTGTCCTCCAAGGCCTGGCTGCCAGTGACTGGAAAGGCTCAGCATGGACACTTAGCTTCATTTCAGTCTGGATTTCCTGTCATTTGTTAACAGTCTGGACTAATTTCACAGTTTGAAAGAAATAAGTTGATCGGTATGGTTTTGAGCACTCGCACACACAGGGAGTCACAAAGCCAAAATGAGAGTGAAGGATGAGAAAGTAAAATGAAGACAGCAGTAAAAAAAAAATAAAAATCCATTGTTGGCCAAACCAGACAACAACTTCCTCATCCAAGTATCAACAGTCCGTGAGAAAAACAAATCTTAACTTTTAATTCAAAAGTGTTTTGACTATGTAACCATGAGGTTTTGTTTAGCTAGTGAAGCTTTCAGAGTATACAAAGTGATTAAAAGGAGCTGAAACAATTAGTCAGTCTTCATAAGATGGTTTACTATAATATTAAACTGAATATCTTTGGGTGTTGGGCTCTTTTGGTTGTGAGGAGTAATCTGGGACGTTTTCTGACAGTGCTCAAATATAGGATAAAAAAAAAACAGCCTACAAAAGGAAAAATGATTTTATAGCATATAAACATAAATATGATTGCAAATCTTGAGGTCAAAGGTAAAGTTTAGGACAGAGGCTACCCTCACGACAAATATTTCTGCGACCATCACAGCCGGTTTTAGTTTGAACGCTTGGCTGGAAAGTATGTCCTCTCTCCGGTCTTAGCCCAGTAACCCAGAGCCTTTTCTAGGTCTCTCCTCCCCTCCTCCCCTGTCTTGTTGCTGGGGCTTAAAAACCTGCACCCGGCTTAATGCGAAGGGGCACGATAAGAAGATGAGAGAGAGAAATATGGGAGGGGGATGAGAAATGCCAGAGAAGGTTGTAAGAGAGGGTAAGACAGACACGGAGGGGTGAGAGAGAAAAACTAGAGGACTTGCGGCGCCTGACCTGTCAGCTTTCGTGCCAGAGTATGACGGCACTACATGTACACTACATGTTTGACTTTTCTGTTTATGACCTAATTGCAGATGTCACTTTGAAGAGGTTGAATCAAACTCAAAGCCCTCCGAGCTTTTCTGCTCGGCTCCTGATCTTGGTGACATAACAGTGAATTAGAGCATGTTCTCGATCAGAAACCAGCGCTGCATGAAGGATTACATGCAACAGTCATGTTTCCCGCTACCAAGAGGGTAGAGCAGGGGAAGGATATTACGTGCTCTATTTAAAACAGCAGCACCCGAAAATACTAGCCAGTCAGTTGTTAGCTTGTCCTCAGGCAGATTTACAGCCAAGGACATCCAGAGCAACTTAAATGTAGTCAGATCCGATAGAATCACAGACTATCGCACAGTGCATGCTGGGAAGGATTCAGGGTGTTGGATGGACGGATGCTCCATCCAGCCTCCTTCTTTTAGCTTCTAGCAGCCTATAAAAAGTTATTTGCATGGCAGGTGATGCTGAAATCTTATGTGTCCAATCTGTTCCTACTAACCAAGGTGTGACTCTGTATAAATGATATTCAGTGTAATCTGGTTTGGTATGGTCCTGTTGAATTGCTGCTGGTCTCAGGCCTGTGTGTCAACTATGACTGCAACAAATGATTATTTTCAATACTGACTTGCAGTCTTGATCAGTTATATAAACAGAATATCCCTCCAAGTTTCTCAAAGTAGGTAGTAGGGATTTTCTTATATTTATGCTTGAAATTTTCAAATGAATTGTAATAGCTGCAAACCATTTCCGGTCAATTATTTGACCGATAAAATGACCAATAATTTGAGCGACAGTGTCAATATTTCTGCAGACCCAAGTGGATCAAACTGGACTCACAATCAGCTCCACTCACGCGGTGAGTCCTTATCTTTGCAGGAGAAAAATGTGCTTGCGGTCCCAACTTTTTGACCCTTGAAAACTTTTTGACCCTTGACGAGCTTTGCTACAGATGTGTGAAAGCTGTTATCATTAATCTCCTGCTCTTTTCAAAACTCACGTTATGCTCTGCATTTGTGTTGTCACGGACTGTCACACTTTGCAAAAAGCAGCTCAAAATGTGTCCTATTGTGTTTTTTAAACAATGGCGAAGCATCTACAGATATTCAGTATTTCAAAAGAAGTGATCACTGCAAAGATGGCATTGTTGACAGTATATTCAGACCATTACTAAAATGCCCTTTTGCTGGCCCCTAAAACTGTATTAATTGCTTCAATTTATACATTTTAATCAAACTCTAAGTATTTAAATGCATGCAATACTCTCTGCACGTGTGGGGCTCACTTGCGCATGTGCTTCAAACAAACACAAGTTTGGCAATGCTCTTGTTATTGATGTAAACACACAGATTTATGTCCCATGTGACTCGCCGTCGTGTTCCCATGAAATATTTCCCAACTCTACTCCAGCATGTCCTCGGCCCGCTGCCCCTCCGTGTTCGGGGTCAGAGGTCACCGACACTGTAAACATGCACAACACTCCCTACGTGACACTGGGGGCAAACAGGAGTGAGGTCCTGATTAGGAGAGCAGATTGTGTTGTTGTGTGCTGCGGCTTAGCCAAACTGAACGGAGCTCAACTGAATCGGTGCGATGAAATGTGGAAAACGGCGATGGGGCTCTGTTGTTAAATCGTGTGGTGGTTGTGCAGATAACAAAAAACACATGGAGACTTCAAAATGGGAGAGACAATAAAACGTTAAACATCAGTATGTTAAAATTCACTGACAAATTACTTCAGGACTGCACATGCATCATATGACAAGGCAGGAACTTGGGTGAAAATGATGCACTAAATCAGTCACGCTCAGTGAGTAATGAGTAAATGTCATGTGTCCACTAAAGCCACCTGTAAGCGTAAAATCTTATTAGAGCAGCTGCAATGAAAAAAACATGTTTGTTTCTCCATAATTACCACTTATGTTCACACAAAAAACAAGTATAATAAAATATTTGTCAAAGCCATAAATTCAGACTTAAAAGAATTTAAGACTTTAAGGGTTAGTAAACTCTATTGACTGATGCACGGATCTGAGTGTGATTTGCTATCTTGGTGGACTAAAACCGCAAGAAGTCCCAGCTGTGAAGCGATAGACAGGAAGACTCCAGTAGGAGACGATACTGTCCAACCACACTGTAACATTAATATGAGCTGTGATTAGATCAATTAGAGAAAAGAGTGCAGGAGAAAAACAAACTGAATGTTTATAAAGTAAATGACAGATATTCAATGCAATGTAAGCCAATTTAAGGCACTGATTAGATGATGGATATAAACGGCACAAAAATAACACTGCGTACTGGATTACAGCCTAAACCTACAACCAACATAGCAACTAATATTAGCT
>JBCAUF010000042.1:11812873-11822938 GCA_038406115.1 Haemulon aurolineatum
CTTGTTTTTGAAAGCTGGCTTTTTGCAGTGTGTGCACGCTTCTTTATCTGAAATCCTTGCCATGCCCTGTCCGGCAGTTCCTCTGGCTTCTCCGAGGGGGCACGAAGCAGAAGAAACAAACCCCTAGTTTCCGTTAAGCTGCTCTAAGACAAACTAGGTTAGCGGCTATTGCTTTGAGATTCTGTGATGGTGATTTTCCTCTCGGCGTGCAGAGGCTTTAGACTTTAATGTCGTGAATGGCAGAACAGGAGCAGGCAGATCATTCGAACGGCATCAGGAAGCCAGCAGGTGATAATCTTCCCACAATGCTATTCCTATTACAGTTCTCCTTAAGCTGCAAGGAACGGCGGCCCACATCTGCGGCGGAGGAAAAAGACCGTCTGTGTTTTTTTTCGCTTTTTTGGGGGCGCCTGTGCAGAGCCACGAGAAAAACGCGCCATTGTGCACGCACGCATGTGTACCTTTCTGGCCGGTCGGTGCGTGTGTTGCCCGCCAGTGATGATAATTGGAGAGAAAGCAGGGGGTGGGGGGGGATGAGTGCGAAGCTCGCGACACCTCAGCCATGAACGCGGGGCCGCGGGAAGTGACTGCAGCGTCATCATTCCTGACCATAAAAGCTGCTCAGCCAGTCAATGCAGTCTGGGTTCATTCTCCTCTCGCTGCCCAGTCGGTAGCTATTTTTAGCCCTCCCCTGTGCAGCGTGGCTCAACCGCCGTCGTAGCTACCTGGATATGAGGGCTTTGTCACTCCTGCAGGCTGGAGCAGCACTGATCTTGCGAGCTTTACAGCTTCCTATTTCCACAGCCGGGGCTACAAAACAACCCCCGCAGTGAGAGGAATGAACAGAGGCACACGGAGAGAGAAGACAAACAGATAATAGTGATGTATATTTCACAAGGCCTAAATGAAACAACAAAAGGCGCTCCATCATTGTATTAACTTATACTTGGCGCTTGATGTGACAAGACAGGAACAGTATTCTAATGAGGCGAGCTGACACTTAAGTATTCATGACAATGCTAAGTTAAAGCAATTCAAGCAATTATTGACTAGCTGATTAAAATCTAATACAGGAAAAGGAAAAGCGGGAGCAGTCTTTCTTTTGCAGAAGTGCCCTGTTTACAGGGTTTTACAAAACAATAAATGAACAATTTTCTGTTACCATACATGATTAAACACACCATGGCAACTGGAATTATACTCAAAATAAAAAGACAAGACTTAAAAGACAGTAGCAGGCCCACATGCATAATTCGCTGTGATGGATTTCTTTTAGGCTATTACAGTAGGCGATACTGAAAAGTGCCTTTTCTTGTGTTTTACATGCATTGTTAGTCACAGACATTTTGTTAAGGTAGTCTTTCTCCTGCAGGTATACAAACCTGCGCCCATTAATTCAGCATAATATTATTCAGTATTCCCTGGCATGGTAAACAAATGCTCCCAAACAGATTCATTTGAAATGACTGCGGCGCAATCCCACGGTGCATTAGGGCTGTTTGAATGCAGCGAGCGCTCGGAGACACTCACTCAAGAGTCCCTCGTAATAGTTTCTCCTCTCTTCTCGCTCCTCTCGAGCCTAGCAACGCCGGCGCCGGCTACATCCCCGTCACACGTGCGATCCTAAACTTTGTTTCATGTTACATCATCCCTCGTGGTGGTACCAGCCACATCTCTGGTTCTGGGCTTTTGCGTATCTATTTTGTTTTTGAATTATGCAACAAACAGGCAACACTAGCGAATGATGTAACCTAAAAAATCTAAACTACCGTAGAGTAGCATCGCATTAATGCACTCAAACCCTTTAAAATCTCTCAAGTTGCACACCAATCTTTTGGCGGGCCTCTGCCAAAGATAACACATTCCAGTCTCACTCCGCTCTGCCTGTGGGCTGCTGTGGCAAAAATTCTGTTTCTCAATGGGTGGTAATCTGAGGATTAATGACAGCGACACATCTGCCAGTCATGTGGCAGCGCGACACAGATGGCAGGGGATGCACACGAGGGACACAGACGGGGAAAAGATTTGCTCCAACATTCTGTCATACGTCCACTACAACATGCCGCTGCAAAGCTCTAATGTTTTCGATCAAATAAAATCCCGAGTTCCTCAAGTGCGCGAGCGGCTCCCACTCGAGCAATCTCACCAAAAGGGTCGTCGGCGAGAAGTTTCGGTTGGAGTATTTCTGCGCAGATATTTTTAGATGATTGGTCCTTTCCAAGCGGCAAATACGCTGCTATGTGTTACTTTTCGACACATCATCTTTTCACTTGCATCTTTCAACGTGTTGATAACAACATTCATGGGGATTTAAATAGTAGCGCAAAGTGTTTTGTCCTATAAACTGACCTGTTCTTTTTTTTTTTCTTATCTCAAAACCCTCGCTCGCTCTTTTCTCTTCTTCAATGTGTTTCATTTCCTTGCATCTGTTGTGTGGCTACCACCACCAGTGGCCCCCACAACAAAGGCAGCAGACACAGTGGCTGATGCGATAGGAGTCCCGTTGGCTTTTCCGTGGCACAGTAATAGCACATATCCAATATGGAGGCAGAGAAAAGATGATCCTAACAATGCCTCTGGCAGTGCCTCTGGCTACAGGGCCGACGCACACACAAGCGCACACACGAGCCGCACACTATCTGTGTTTTTCCTCCCTTAGAGGAGCCGAGGAGCAGGCACATGTGTCTCCCCGAATTACTTTTAAGGAAAGGCAGTGGGAGAGATTCTATTCTTGTAGGAGAAAACACAGTCAATTCTGATTTCATAAAACAACACTCTCACTCGCCCGTGTACGTCTCACTCCGTTTCTTTCTGTGTTTTTGTCTTCATTCCCATTTTCTCCTTTTGTGTCTGGCCAGGTGGTGGGTCCCCCAGCTGCGGGGGCCTTTCGGGAGCGCCCCCCCAAGCCGACCGCCTTCCGCAAGTTCTACGAGCGCGGAGAGTTCCCCATGGCGCTGGAGCACGACACCAAAGGAAACCGCATCGCATGGAAGGTAGGGGCACTGCCCTCTGGTAACTAATGCTCGTGCTTTTCACACGCTATTAATAAAAGGGCTCGGGTGCTGAATTTGCCATCAGGGAACATTGTATATCAGAATGGGGTGGAGGGTGGATTCTCTGAATAACATTAAATAACCTTTAGGAGCAAATGCAAAGCTATTGGGGCCCAATTAAAATCTTGCAAAGAAAAAACATTCATCAGGTCATGAAGAAAATATCTCTCATAGAACGCCCAAGAATTTCTTTGTGCACGGTGCAGTACAACACCCAACTCAGCAGTGTAGCAGTCCTCGTGTGCGATCCCTCGCTGTCAAACAGTTGTGATGGTTGAATCTGAAGGCTTGATAGGTGCTGTGCAAACACCATTTATCGTCGTCATTATCAACCCGGCTGAAGGGGGATGACGGCAGCGTCTCACACATCCACAGGTTCCAATGTGGGCTGTTATCCTGCAGGAGGCAGTGTAGATTAGCTCTCTCGAAGGCTCCACCTCTCTCCCGGCACCAATCACAGAATCCATCAATCACAAACTCTATAAAAACTCTGGGCAGTCGCAGCAAAACACGGGGAGTGATTGTATATGAATTTGTGTTTGTACTGTATGTGTGTGAGTTTCAACACACGAGCCTCCGCAGAGCCATTAGGCTCCTGACTGGCACAGTGTGTGTGGGATGGATGCATTCCTCTAATCACCATGTTGCTTTATTTCAGCTCCCACTATGCTGCCAGCTATTCCATAACTTCACAACCGCCGTGCAGCAACCACTCTTAATGACATTTATTCATAGTAAGCAATGATAAATGAATCAAACAAATTATACCCTTTTCCTCCCTTTTTTCCCCACTTCAAAGAGAGAAGGAAGGGTGGTTCGGTGGGTGGGTGAGTGAGCTTTCTCGCTAGTTAGCTGTCTGTCTTCAGGTGAAAACACTGTAAAAGCTCTCCCCGTATGAATTATTTATGTAAAATGTTCAAATGAATCTTTGCGTTTGCAGAAAATAATGGATTTCTTTTGTGCTCTGCCCCTGAAAAAGCACTCAGCAAATGGGATGTGGTGTATGAAATTGTTGCTGTCATATCCAATGCAACTGTTATACTTATTGATTTTATACAATACTTATACACATGCCAGACATTTTTAAAAAGCACAGCAACAGAGGAGGTCATGGCTCAAGCCCATTGCGATTCACTTTAGCTGTGAACAAGTGGCTGTTTTTGTTTCTGTTTTTTTCTTTTTTGATGAAGCACTGTTTGTTTTCGTCGAGGAGATACATTTTTTCCTACATGATTAATGTTTCCTTAAAATCAGTCTTTATCAGCCTTCTGTTTGTTTAAAGCAGCAGGTGGAGACAGGCGGGCGCTCGCCGCGTGCATCTGTCGAGCGGGTTTATATGTGGGAATAGTGTAACAGAGAGTGTAGCCATGATCGGAGTAAGTGGAGAGGGGCTGCTGCGTGTTTGCACTGAGCTGCCCTCGGGGCACAGGTTCAAGACGGCAGCTCAGGATCAATCCCAGTCTGAGAGCTCAGCCCCCTAGCAAATAAAAAGTCTGCGGAAAGTAAGAAAGAGAGAGAGTCTTTCGGAAAAGAAAAATAAATGGTGTGTTGATTTAGTTTGTGGGCTAAGTACTCAAGCATACAGAGACTGTGCACGTCTGTGTGTGTGTGTGTGTGTGTGTGTGGGTATGGTGTATTGTAGTTGTGCATCAGTTGGACTGTGTGCATTGATGAGTGTGCGTATTCAGGTTGAGAGTTCGGCATCCCTCCCACAAAGATGCTGTCTGTACGTGTTTGCCTCTGCGCAGGAGCAAACAGCCAGTATGACCATGAAACAGACAACCATGGTTGATACACACCGAGTACACTCAAACCATTGGAAGTTACTCTGAAAAGCTCGGGAAGTGACTGCTTTGATTGCTAGATGAGAGTTAAGGCTGTGCAGAAGAGTTTGAAACCTCGAAGATTCATTCATAGCGTTGACATTCGAGTTTTAAATCAACACTTGAATGCTGTGCAGCTGTTACACCTGATATTTCTGCATTAAAAAAAGCAACAAATGAAAAGATTCCTCCTCTGTCCTTTGCTCTGCATGCTTATCTCTGACACACTGAGCAGACAGCAGTCGACGACAACACCAGTAAAAAGTGAAAAGGCGATCTTTCCACTGACTTTATCTAAAGTTGATGTTAGACACAACCCTCTCATTAAGCTAATAGTGAAGTTTTGAAATTGTCCAGACATTGTTACTGTCATTGAAACAAAACCGATGTGTAGGGTTTTTTTCACTGCACAAGTGCTTCATCCCAGTGCTCCCAGCGCCCTGGCTTCTCTGCCAGAGAAAAATGCTGCATGGACAGAAGGCCTTAAGTCATTTAAACTGATGAATCTCCTTATTAAAACTCGGGATTTTGTTCAAGAATTTTTACACCTTCTTTAAAAGGTGATGACAGAATATGAATACAGCAGAAGTTTTGTTTGAGATCTACAGAAAGCTTTTGAGTCATTACATCCGATCATCAAATACTTCATGAGCACACACTTATCCAGTTTATTTACACATTGAGCAGAAACCAAGCAAAACGTGTTTGGAATTTTTTTATCCTCTTTATTGCTATAATTTCACTGAATTTTAGTTGGGTCCATAACTTCTAAAAAAATATATCTCGCTAAATGCTTTCCATAAGAGCCACTCGTTTAATAAAGCTGTCCATCATTTCATGCGGGGGAATGCAGCGTACAGTTGGCATATGTGAGCATTCTTGCCTATAACTTGCAAATAATTGTAGTGTTGTGGCCTATTCAGTTGCTGATTTTTCTCTTATAGTTGCCAACTCAAATTTCCCTGTATCAACTCCTCACAAAGTTCTCTTCACTGACGTGCAGCTCAGCACAACTGCTAATCCCACATCCAAAATGCACTAAATACACACCTCAGAATCAACTCTTGATCTATTGAGCACTGACATTTGTCTCCCAATTTTTGTGTCCTTGTGCTGTGTCGTGGAGACAAATCAGAAATGCTCCAAATGCCCCATTCTGGGTTGGACTCTGAAACACTCTATACTGTATGTGGACGCGCAAAATGGATTGTTGACAGATTTGGCGGCGGTCGAGATCGAGTGAGAAAGCAGTTCATGAAATTTGAAAGATGTGTTGAGTGGGTGCATTTTTTTTGCGTGTGAAAGCAATGAAAGGCAATCCACAGTTTTAGTCCGCATCGACTTTGCTGTGCTGACTGTGTGCGGGGTTTTGAATTAGCGAACATGGTATAGAAAAATGTGAGTTAGTAGTTCCGAAAAAACTGTAACAAGGAGTAATTACAATCAATATTACCATCAGAAATATTGTGGTTTTTTAAGTACATGATTAATTGTGGAAACAGTAAACATCAATTTCTAATTATTCACAATTATTTGTGCAGCCCTAACCATATTTTATGGTTTGAAACATCCTGTGTTGGGATATGTAAGTGTTGACGAAGGCATCTATTCATTTTAATTTGGATAGCAATAAGTATAGAGAGCTGTGGCCAGTGTTATTGGATGAATATTTCTCAATTCCCAATAGAACCAGTCCCTTCTTTTCTTAATAAAACAAATGTAGAGCGAGCCTCGCCTGTTATTGGTCGACTATGACATGCAGTTTGCAGCTTACAAGAACATAGTGACGAGGAAGGAGACCGCGAAGCCTAAATGACCACCAATTACGAGCCTGGGGACGTGCAACTTTGTGTGTGGGTGTGTGTGCCGGCGTATGTGTGTGTGTGTTTTTTAGCGAACCTATATGTACAGGGGAAATGCAAGTGAACTAAATGTCAAGGGCAAGTTGAAAAAGGGAAGGTTGTATCTGAAAGGTAATTTGGCTCTCCAGAGGTAAAAGCCTCAGCTGTAATGGCGCGCTCAGGTAAAAGCTTTACACGTATGGGGAACATGTGCGGCAGATAGATAAGAGAGAGACGAGCGAGTTCCTATCCCCGTCCGTGTGTGTTTGTGTTCCTGTGTGTTTGTGCGCTTTCGTCTGTGTGTGTGTGTGTGTGTGCGTGCCCGAATGTTTTGCGCGCGTGTTTGGCCCCAGCCACAACGCGGAAGCCAAAGGCCTGGAACAGCACCGTAATCTACTGCGATCCCTAGTGCCAAAAAGGGGAGAGGGGGGAGTAGAGGGGGAGACAAAATGAGGGAGAGAGAGAGAGAGGGTGGGGGGGGGGGGCAGAGAGAGAGAGAGAGAGGGACAGCTCCACAGGGACTCAGCAATCAGGAGACATGGCAGCCGCTTGGCTCTCAGTTATAATGGATGAGTTGAGGTCTTCCTGCGTTCCCTGTGGGGCTTGGTTCGACGCTCCCATCTCTACCCTCTGCCGTGCTCCGCAGGCTCGCAGCCAAACATCATGGTACACAGATGCATGCACACACACACACACACACACTCTCACCTCACATGTACTATTCACCTCCTAAACAGCCTTGTTTATTTCATTTCATTGATCGCCTATCTGCTTTATCTTGTCCCTTGATCTCCTGTTCAGCTCTGTGTCTCCTGTATGCTCCAGGTTGTTGTTTTTGTCCTCTTTATAAATCCTGCCCGTCTGTTTCTGCAGGCTTCCACACATCCATGTTGCCCCCCCCCACACCCACACCCACACCCCCGCGCCCCGCCCCTCTCCTCCTGGCTCTATCTATTCCCCTTTGTCCTTTTACAGGGTCTGTCTGGGGGCAGGAGGAAAAAGCCATTTTATAAAAATATCAATGCAAACCTGATTTCTGCACACCCTCCGCCACCACACCAGCCTCAGTCGGCAAGGGGTGGGGGGCACAGAGATGGGGGTGGGGGGGCGGGGGGGGGACAATCAATTAATCTGATCAAGCGCTTTAGGAAATGGAGAGCGTAAGCGCTCCTAGGGGACGGATATCCATCTCCTTGGGATGATTGAATTACGCACAGAGTGAGAGTTGGAGAGGAGGGAGGGCTGGAGAAATGAGGTGGTTAGGGTGACCGGGGATGAGGGAGCATGTGCTTGAGAAACGCGGTGGGAGTGTGTGCTTCATATGAGAGAGAATGAAAGATAGAGAGACAGAGAATGAAATAGAGCAAGAGGAGTGTGGTGAAAGAGAGATGAGGTCATTGCAGAAACAGCAACGGAGACGAGCCTTATTTCTCTACCTACCCCTACCCCCCACCCTCCCCTCCCCACCTGACCATTTACATTTTTATGTGTCATGCCTTATGGTTGATAACCCCTTCTTTTGACAGCTATATTACAGAGCATGGGTACATCATTTTGCCTCGGAGTCAATTCACAGCCGAGTGTCGTTCTTGACAAATCTGTCATTTGAATTTAACAGTAAATTGTCATAAAGTGCGCATACGGGCCAGCAGTTTGGAGGACTTTATGGCAATGGCCTACGGTCCAATAATGGCTGCGTTGTCTCGTATCTAAATTGACTTTTTTATAATGTCACAAGTGACTGAAGTGTGTGATTGACAAGAGCTCGCTGCAACATTGTGCTAATTAGGGTCGTCAAAAGCATCAAAGTATCGATGCACCGTGTATTAAAATGATGTATCTGCATTCAATAATAGCGAACGTGCCAAAGCTATAAAAAACAGATCTAGAGACAGGAGTTTCAACCCAATGTTGCACAGATATGAACACAGGTAAGACCTTTCTCCCCCTCACTGTAGCCAACCGAAAGTACAGCGGCACAGCACTTTTCCCAACAGCTGCTTCACAGAAACGCCCCGGCAAGGGAGCTCCTCCATTGTTCTTGAAGTTGCACAATACGGTGCAAGATATTGCTGAGAAATGCGCTGCTCCCTTTCGAACGCCGCCACGCTTTTGCAGAAAACGACCTTCTCTTCCGCCCCTGTTGAATGCATACCATACCTTCTCCTCCACCCCGTGTGAATGATTTCTTATCTGCTGTGAGCACTAGAGCTTTGTCGGGGAACCTTTGAATAGACAGAATAAAATGGGGTTAACCATGCGTTTTCTGCAGCTCCCTGGCTGAAAGCTAGGTACTCTGGGGGGATAGTTCTGTGTCATAAGGAAAAAGATGAAACACAATAAGAGGAGAGAATATGAACAAGCCCCCCTGGGCTTTCTCTGAGAGGAGAGAGAAGAGAGACGGAGGGAGTTTAGATTAGAGAAGTGGGAAAAAGCACCAGGCATTCTCTCTGAAAGAAAAAAAAACTGAGACGAGAAGAGAAGGAGGAGGAGTGGAGGAAGGAGGTGGAAAGAAAAGGCTTCCAACAAACAACACTGGCTAACCATCAAGGCCTGTATGTGCTGCCTCCCCGGAGGGAGAGAATTGTCGAATGACTGCTGGGAAGGAGCCCGATGAGCTGCGCCGCTGCCATGCTGCTAGTGTGACTGCAGGAATGGTGGGACTGCTGGAACGGAGGCATCCAGCGGAGAGAGCTTGTCTGCGGATCTTGAACCGCTACACCGCCTGCCGCCCTGCAGCCATTATTCATAGCAGACGAACGCCACATGAAGCTGATGATGGTTGTTTAGCCTGTGGGCCTTCCACTCTTGCTGCGGCATGAGACAATTGCAAAAAAATGGATTTTTGGAGAAAATGGAAGATCAGTGGAGAAGTTTTTATTTCTGAAGATGACTTACAATGTGAGTCAATATGAAACTGTTTATGTCTTTAGTCCTGGCTGTCGGTATGGGACAAAGTGACTCAACTCCTATATTACATCCTGAGAAATGAAATTTGTTGTTGTGATTCCAACAATAGTGAGCTTTGTCTGTGAAGCTTCCCCACGTAACACTTTGACAGGCAAGCAAGGTCATTTTAGGCAAGTCTTGCCACTCTGAAGCCATCTTGGCAACACCTCTGGGCAGTTAATTTGAGCTAACAAGATCAGGCTCCTATCAAAATGAAATGTTCAACCCCACATAAAAACTGCACACATCGAATCAGCAGTCAAATCTGACTGAAAAAAAACCCAACTTCTTTTATGGTTCAATCCAGAGTGTAAAATTCTTGAGTGTAATGTTTGAATAATTACCCTTTGTAATCCTGTGCATTAGATCCTCCTCTTCCATGCTCATTCGAAATATAAT
>JBCAUF010000042.1:11824464-11839464 GCA_038406115.1 Haemulon aurolineatum
ACCGACATGTCCTCGTATAGGTCAACCACCAACAGGGCTGCTGCCACACATGTGTTGGTCCGCATGGTATGTCTAGGCGCCCCATCAGATGCCTTTCTCTCAGTCAGCAATCACCTCCAAAAATGCCAGGTCCCTGCTAGCCAGACCCCTGTTCTTGCACTGGACTGCTCTACTCCACCCACCTTTCTCTCTCTCTCTCTCTCTGTGTCTCTCCCCTCCCCTTATGCGCCATTCTCATTCCTGTCCACTCATCCATTCTGTCAAAGGTTAATTGGTTTGGAAATGATTCGATTCATTCTGGACGTTAATGCTGTTATCATGCTTTTGTTGGAAAAAAAGAGAAAGAAAAACTACCCCCCACATGCACTTAAGCCTAATTTAAAATAAAGGGGAAAAAGAAAAAAATCCAATTTAATCTTTTTTTTTTGTTTCTTACTCCGGCACAGGCTTGTCCCCACAAGTCTTTTCCTTTAAATTATGGCAGAATTTCATTACCTTGAAAGCTTTTTCTGCCCCCTCCCTCCGCTCCCCTCCCTGTCTCCAATACTTTGAATGGATCAGGACTAATGTCTTTCTTGTAACCTCAAGGTCGGAATATTTGGATCCGTGCAGGCGCTCAAGGGTCCCTGTGATTAATGCACTGTACAAAGTACCTTGGAAAAAATGCGGCGGCTGATGGCTGCACAGAGTGATCAGTTGTGCACCCACCCACCCACCCATACACACACACACATACTGAAACGGAGACACATGACTACATCTGCTGGAGGTAGTTGTAGATAGAGGTGCCCCTGTCAGTGCCCTTGATGTGGATCATGGGAGGCATTCATATTCAAATAGGGTTACCTAGAGGCCCTCTCTCAATTCCCCCCAACAGTGCCACACAGCACCTCTTTCCCCAAGGTGCTTTATGCTTTTCTCTCTTCAGTATGTTACATCTTTACTTACACAGGCTTTGTTGGACACAACCAGGTTAGCACTTCTCACAGAGCTGCTTATAGGATGACGGATTTTCATTGAGGCAAGTCTTTCTTGTAGTTTCTTGAGTTCCTGTATGAAAAAAATCCAATTGCACTGCTGTGCAACAATTTCACTTCATTTACTTTTTAGTGTGCCACGTCAGAGAATTAATTAGATTACCTCTAAATGTCAAAGAGAGATGGTTTTTCCCCACTCTGGTATCTACAATAAAACAGCCACTGCCTGATTACTACTGTGGTCTTGATGTTTTTTTGCTGACACAGCTGCGATGTCTGATAAAAATGTGATTTTCTCTGTTTCTGTGGCCACCTTGCAGAGGTCCCCTTAGTGGCTGATGTGCATGCTGTCCACGCCCTATTGATCAGAGACACAGAGGCCTCTGTATTGAAGTTGTTTGCAGGGCTGCAGATGCTATCTGCACTTTTGTTAATTATTTACATTCGGTTCCACAAATCTGATCAATAGTTAATTGAGCCAGCGGGAGCTGTCTGAGAGAAAAACAAAAACTTTGCAGAATCAAGGGACTGCCAGCACTGCCAGTTTTATTTTCCCCTCATACTCTTAAGTGCAGTGATACTGTATTGGGCTTGCAGGTTTAAATACAAATGGAGAAACTCAGGAAGATACATTGAGTGGCTTCAAGCTCCATGCTTTGGTATAGTCTAGTCTTCACCCTCTTACAGCAGCAATAATTCTAAATGGCAACGTTTTAAGGGAGTAGAACTCATGGCTATTCTCCTGATTGAAGTGCCATTTAAAGTGGCAGGTGGCTGACTAGAATACACTTCTGGTGTTTGTCTCTGGTGGGCTGTTGAGCAAGAGAGGTCTGTGAAGTCCAAGGACTGTATTTATCAAAGTGTGCAAAGAATCTAGGTGTATGAGCAGCCCATACGCAAGATAGGTAATGGTGCGTGCACACACAGTAGATACCTGTAAGCAGCAAAAAATAGTCTCAAAGTCTCATCTGTACTACATCTGCTAGAGCTTCGACACACCAATTTACAAATACTGTACTGTAATCTCTCTAGTGAAATTTATATGATTTAGTGAGATGGACTCATGTGCTCCTTGTAGGAAGACTGACTTTAGTGACCTTAGAAAATATTTCCCAGTGTTCTGTCTGTCAAAAAAAACTTGGATAGCGTGTCAGTAATCAGTCAGTTCTCTCAGTCCATATCTGTTTATAGAGGCAATTAAAACACTGTCTAAGCTAAATAAACAAGCTTGAGAAACACATTTATCGTAAGATTCTAATACATTTGATCGCTTTATTTTACAAATAATACGCTCTGTTGGCTTTAGCAGCAGGAAAGCCTACAATTGGTTAATTAGCTACTTATGAGATATTCATCAGTGTGTGAGAGAAGTGACAGCTAAATTCCTGCCACCTGCCACAAAAGGTGTTAAAAATGTATAATAATACATCAGATGATACCCTTTTACAACTGTTTCTTTCCATTTAATATTGAGAGGTTACATCTCTCCTGCACTGCACTCATGATGCAAGATGCTCTTTAACCTGGTAATTGTGTAGGAATACGCAATGGAAATAAGACTAAATACTAAATTCATGTTCTTACAATTTCGCAATGGACTGCAGAAATTTGCATTTATATGACTCGTTTTAGTATTGGCTCACATAAAAGAAATACTGCACTTTACATTTGGATACAGTATCATATTGGTCAGCTGTGACAAAAGCTTGGCTTTTGTGCAGAAACTGAAGCAGCTTTCCCCCGAGCTGTGGGAAAATAAGCTAGGGTGTGGAGATGTAATTTGGAGACATTTTGCAGACTCCACTGCTAGGTTTTTTAGACTCTGTTTACCGTTCTATGCTGGACCTGTAACTACTGAGGCTGCGTTTTGTTTGATTATTAATCTGTAATTATGTAATATTTCTAAGTAACCTAAATATAGGACAAGAAGAGAAAAAAAAGTGTCAGGCAGTCAGGTTAGGCTGCATGAGGTTTGGCTGAATTCAAATGTTAAAAAAAAATAATTAACACTCACACATAGCAGCGGAAAGAAAACACAGCTTGGGGCAGTTGACAAATGGTGTGAGCACCGTTGCTCCTATGAAAAGAACTGTGGCAGAGGTGAAGAAAAAATCCACAATTTGCAGCACACTGACATTATTGCCACAGAAGGGGCACAGAGTACTTCAGTGTCATCCATAGATGACAAAATAGCAGCAATTATTTGTGAGCCGTCCCTGAAACGCACAAGCCCTGAGAGAGCGACTCTGTCAACCACAGATGAGACTCGACCAAAGAGGTTAGCGATTACGTCTCCAAAACATAACAGTTCATCGTGAGTGCAGAATGAATAGATCGTTGAGAAATTTTGCCTAGAAATTATCTTGACTCAAAGAAGGGATGTCGGTATAGCATGGAGCGACATGTGCTCTGTGGTGCACAACACAAGAAACAACATGAAGCGAGAAAGTGCACCGCTTGCCTGAAGGACAACCTGGAGGAGGACAATTTACATTTAAAAGCAGAATTTCAAAGGAGAATTCTCAAAATCAACAAAAATGCACATTGCTTTGTGAAAGTTTTTTGCCTTCAGAGCAGCTATTTGCTGTGAATAAAACTCAACTGAAAATGCTGGATTATCCCCTGTCTAAACTGCATTAAGTTGAATCAACGGACTGTCAATCAACCTGTCAGCTCTGCGGACATGACTGACAATGGTGTCGGAATTTGCCGAAAGAGATCAATCTGATCATGTGTGGAAATGAGTGCACAAAAACTGTTGGTACACACAAGTATTTAGGCCTCTGCTTTCCAGACAGGGGCGGCAGGGGATGATGATGAAGCAGACCCCGGTGTATTTGAGTTTGTATGTATGTGTGTAAATTTGTGCTCGCGCGTCTGTCTGAGTGATTGAGTGACAGGAACTGATTAAGGTATGCAGTAGCAGCTCCATTTTAGTAATCTGTGCTGCCTGCCACACCTCGGGGGACGAACCGTATGCGCCCGGATCTCGCTGTTAATGCTGCGGGGCCCGTAACGCCTTATGAGGAGAAATTCGTCTCATTGTTTCTATTCCCATTTACCGGTTTGAGCTGCACGTTTGCCATTGTTAACTGTCAAACGTGTCAATGACTAATCTGCCTGGGTGTTCGACCACCGCACCTCGTATTGGCTTTGGCGTTTCCTTATCTCGCTTCTGTTTCCAGCCTGTCACTGATAAGAGAGAAGCAAGGGAGGGTAGGTGTATGTGTGGCGCTGGGGAAATAAGAAAAAGGGAGAGAAAAAAAAAGAGAATGGTGGTTAAAAAAAAAAATTACATAGTGAGTGTTGGAGTGAAAGAGAGAGAGAGACAGAAATAGAGGAAGAAATAGGGCATGATTAAAGAGAGGGGTCTCCGCGGTGACACTCTTCCCCCTTTTCCTCTGTTTCGTGCTAGGTACTTTGCTGAACACGCTGCGTTGCCATCGCCTCATTTCGTGGCGGCAGATAAACAGCGTTTCACTTCTGTCCTCGTCTTCTTGAGCCACGGGCTTTTCGCGACGTCTTGAGGGAAAATGCACCACGTTTGGGAGCATCCATCCATCCTCCAGCGTCTTCGGGATAGCCACTTTTGTTTTGATTTGTGTGCGTGTAAATAAAGTGCAGGCACACGCATCCGCACGGGGGTACCAGTCTATATTTCTCGGCGTAAGGAGGAAGGTTCAGTAATTTGTGTTCAGATGGATGAGCAATGGAAGAGGCAGGCAGCGCGGTGCCAGCCGTGACTCCCAACTTCAATCTGAGTCTGACCTGACCCAGCAGTATTGCTAAATCTGACTTGTTACATGACGGGTGCTCTGGCTCACCTCGCCTCGCTGAGACAACCTCTGGCCGCAATCTGGGTGTCTTTGTCAGCTCAGAGCGGCCCGGGCCCCCGGAATCGCTGAGGTGGTGGATTTTCCTCTCCTCCCTCACTCAATCTCTACCCCCCCTCCCACCTCTCCCTTCTTCCTCCCCAGCATCCACAGATCAGCATTTTTTCCCTTTGCTGCCACCCATTCACACTCCCATGGACCCGAGGCTTTCTCAACACCAGGGGACTGTCGTCTCGATATGGAAAGCCCCCTAGATCACTTTCCCACTGGCAATTAGCAGCGCACACACCTTGCCGATGACCTGACGCAGAGAAAGTGAAGGGAAGAAAAAATGGAGTGAGAGAAAAGTATGACAAGAAAGAGGAGGGGAATGATGAGAAAGGGAGAGAATAAAACATACACACACAAGGGCTTGATTAAGTGGTCTTTTAAATGCGCGAGTGGGTAGCAATTCAGCAGCTCTTTAGTCTCGGGAGGACCTGTCTCAATTACCCTAATGAGTCAGAGTGACTCTGGCTTCCAAAGGAAGGCTATGGAGACAGGGAGCCCTGCAAGGCCATACAGGAGAGGGTGGAGGAGCAGAGGGCCTCAGTGTGTGTATGTGTATTTGCATGTGTGTGTGAGAGAGATAGAGAGAGAGAGTGAGAGTGAGAGAGAGACATGCAGGATGTGGATGCCCTGTGAAGTTAAATGGAGCGTGCCGGGCTCCCAATGAGCCAGTGTTAGCCGGCGGTCTGACACACAGTGACCCCCCACTGCGCACATCACTTTCTCATGTGGGCTGTCAGGGAATGGCAGTTAACCCCAGGCTGCCCTGAACCTTGGCCTTCGCTAAACCAATACATATCTTCAATAAAATCCCATGCTCATGTGACTATACGTAGGCCTGCCTCGTGACGACAGAATTAAATCATCTTGCTTTTGTGACCAGGGAAGTCTCGGCGTCGTTATGAGCTACAAGTCAAATCTAATGCGAGCTCGGCTGTTGGAAATGTCATAATTTTTCTGGTACAATACAGTTGGCTTTCTGCCTCCTGACACGGGGTAATGGAACCAGCCTCCGTGCTGTATATTAACCTTTCCCTCCACAAACGCACAAACATGTCACAAACTGCACTGTTGTGGAAGCTATCAGCACAGTGTCATCATCACTATTACAATCATGTATCCAGCATTCCCCTTCACATGACATTCCATTAGCAATTCAACGCACAGCTACTCAACACCCCGTGGCCTCTCAGGGATATGTGTCAGGGTAAGAGCAGCAGGCCTTACAATTACTGTGTTATTCATATACACCTTCTCTAAATTCACAGTACAAATTAAGCCACCATATACACCTCATAAACATTCATAAGCTTTCTGGTTATTTTGTCAAGTAAATCCTGCAGTTTTAAAGCAACATGTCATGTTTTCTTGACCTGAAAGAGAATACATGTTTAACTTGAAATGGTTTTCATTTTTCATACACTTAATTTCTAATTAACAGATTTCTCAGTCAGCGTTTTTGCCCTTGTGAACAGATGGGCCCACAGAGGTCAATGTTAGTCAGAATTAGATAACTATGCTCCCCTCTCAATGTTGGTCTATCTATCAGTCTCTCATTTTGTCCTTCTGTCCGTCCAATACATTTTGCTCTCGAGCAAGATGCATTATACTGGTCAGATTCCCCTGCAGCTTGGGGCTTCAGGGCAGTTTGTTTTTGAGGACCACCATGAACTTCTGTCTCACATCACCATGAAATTGTTGTTGTCCCATGGGGAATTAATATCATTCATTTTGGTGATCTCTTCACGTTTCTTCTTGCGCAACTCTTTTAAAATCTCCACTTGCATCTAATTTCATGTCATTATCTGACAGGCCAATGGCACCACCCTTAAACCATGCAGATCACATTTTACAAAGATCAGGAGGCTTGTAATGCCTTGTTTTAGGTCCACTCCTTTTAGGCCCCTCTACTAAAGTAAATTGTTCATTCTACCCAACTTTAAACTTTTTGTGTTGTTTTTTCTCAACCTTTGTTTTTGTGATATCCGGACAAGGTGTTATTGTGGGGCCAAAGCCCTCACTGATAGCCATGTCACCTTTCACTTTCAATTGCTGCAAAACAACTGAAATCATTTGTCATTCTTTCTGGGCCACTGAGTGAAATATGACTCACAGGCCTCAGAAATGTTGAAATTGAAAAAGCACATTGGCACACAGCGCCTTCGTCTCAAATCTCCTCCCTCTCCTCCTTCTTTCCTGCACACTCTCAGTCATACAGAAGAAATGGCTTCCATTTAGACACTCCTAACGGTCTCTCTTAATGGCTCTTTGTGATAGAAGTTATTTATGGCAGGATTAATGTTAATCTGTCAGTCTGGGGGAAAAAAAATCTGCCCATGAAATGGCCCTTCCAAAAGGCTGTATCCTGTTGCTGACTACGAGAGTGCTCCTCCTCTTATACAGGATATAAAGAAAAGTTGTATGCCAAGGCCAGGGATGATTTAGCTCGTTGCCATTAAGTTGGGGTTTGAATTGCAATACAGCTGGCAGAGCTTGGCTTTAGGTGTGAAAATGTCAATAGCCAGGAGTGCCGCGTCTCCCTTGTCAGCCCTGACGGAAGACCAACGACCAGCCAGGCTGCCATTTGTCTTCCTGAGTGAGTTTTCTAATAACCGTAATGGCTGTGGCAATAAATTACCACCAGGCTGTCACAGAGAACATAGTGCAGCATTTAAATCTAACAAAGAGCCCCCGTTCCCCCTCCCTGTTTTACCCCGATTTTATTCTTAAAACTTAGTAACTCCCTCATTTCCCTAAGGAGCACTTTAAGCTAATAGTGAATAGCCAAACCCCATTGCAAAGCTCAAGTATATCACGTCCTAACTGGACAGAAAATCCTTGACTCTCCTCTTTTCCAAAGCCAGGATAGAATATTTAGCACTTCCTTGGCAATTTTTTTTTTCTAATGTAAAGCGGTTCCCACTGTATTACCAGCTAACAGTTTGAATTATGCAGCAATGTCCTAACTTCATTGGTCACCTGTCTGCCGGACTCCTACTTTGGTGAAATAACAAATTAGGGCTGATAGCTGATTGGAATGAGATGTCATCTTACCCTTGACCCCATCATCATGTGCCCTCGCGCAAGCGAGTGTTTTTCCGTCCCCCTCCCACGGAGTTGACTGCAGCCCCTCTGTGAGATGAGCGTGCTCGGTAATTGGAGCAGTGGGAGGCGATTTGTTCCCGTCCTTTCCTCCAGTAGCAGCAGTTTGCCCATGGAGCCATGCCATCCTGCCATTTGTCAGACAGGGTGCAATTTCCCGGTCATCTGTTTCCATCCATAACTGAAGGTGAGGAAGAAAATGGTGAATGATGGAGACTTTAATATGGCTCCTCATACTGTAGGAGCTTACTCCTGGTAGCGACAAGGCAGACTCATACGCTCTCACCCTCGTGGCAAATACCGCAGCACTGTGCTCATGGTCCTCAAATGCTCGCTATTTACAAGTGACGCATTTCTCAGCAATGTGGGGCTCTGCTGAGGATGGAGGATACTGTCCTTCTGGGAGGGCGTGTCCTGTTGAAATGAAAGCCGTCTAACACGAAAGATTTGCCCCTCGGCAACAGGCGAGAGATTCCAGTCATTTTTGCCTTAACCTCTTGTTACGATGGCTCCCTGAGGCAACATGTATGTTTAAGCTCCTATTTCCACATCTTCCTGTGGCCGACATGAAAAAAGGCCACAGAAAGACGTCGTCCAGGGGTTTGAGAAAAGAACGCACTTTGAAACAGGCCTGGTTTTGGCATTGTGCACTTCACAAGACTCCCATGCATTCGGAGCTGTGGTTTAAAACAAAGTAATCTGCCTCACTAGCAATCAAGGTTCTTCTAAGCGAGGCGCCATAAAACAAAGAAACCCCCGCAGTGTGCAGCTGTGCAGCATGATAAGCATGCAAACTCTGCCTCCCAAACTTGGCCGATCACACACTTCCATCTATCCATTTACCAAAACCAATTATTTTTTCAATCCAATGGCGCACCTGATACCTCCCCCCATCAGACTGATGCAGCGGGGACAGAGGAGTTCTAAAGAAGAGCAATGGGTGGCATTGGCATGGCTCCTCCGAATGTAGGGGAAAGACGAGCCGCGTTATTTGTAATCACAAATTGACGTCCTTTGTAGCCGTGGGTTGGTGCGATCTGTGGGTTGGGAGAGGCAGGCGTCACGCGAGGCAGGGCAGCTGCTCTGCCTTTCTTCCCTCCCTGCGGTAAAGGGTTTCCTTTCAAAGGAGCCAAATGTATCGCCTTTCAGCTAGGCAAAATGGAGTCGCTGTAGTTCATTTGAGACCTCAGATAAGACTCGACAGGTGTTTGGATGTCAGCTGAGCGTTTGCACAAATATCGTTTTGTCTCCCTTTGTCTGGAATTAGGAGCCATACAGATTAATACGTTTTTGTGTCTTTTCCGCGACATTTTGTGAGTTTGTGGCTCAGTCCAGGAGCTACCATTCTTTTAATTATTTTCTTTGTTTGTTCTCTTTAGCGCACATGGCTCTGAGTGAGTAGTTTGTGTTTGTCTTAAGGCATTTCTTGAAACAGTTAATTGTTTTCATCCTAATTGAAGGCTAGACTTATAGTACTGAGCAGGCGGCCTCGGTAAAAACAATTACAGATAAAGAAAACACGCTATTTTAGATGTTTATCATTTTTAATTACCACTACCAAGAGAATTGGATAGTCATTGTTGATTTTTTTCCCCCCCTTGTTCTGTTTTTCTGTTTGTCTGTTGCCAGGATATAATAAAATATTATGAAGTGCATTTGCATAGAATGTTGAAAAGTTATTGACTGGGCAAGCGGGAGCTGTTAATTGTTTTACACTTTTTCACACTTATTGTCCAGACTTTGTGTCTGCTAGCAAATAACTGACTGTTTGACAGAAATGTGCTACAGTGGGGTAGAAGGACGCCAATTAGTGAAGGGCCACTGAGCAAGGAGAGTGCTATAATGGCTTGGCTTTATGGTGGTGTGGTACTTGGCTATCGACGCCTAAAAGTGTCAAGAATCCGAATTCATAACTCATGTCCAGTTTTAGGTGTGGTCGTAAAGATGTTCAACCCCTCACGTAAAAAAAAGTTGGTGATGGAAGCATTTCCATTGCTTTTTGCTCAGAAAATCATTGTACCACGGAGCACCATTTAGTTGACTATGATATTAATGGAGTCTCATGTGCATTACAGATATACTGAAGTTCAAGTGATAGCTGCTGCATTCTTGTTTCGCTGTTGTATGGTATGAAAGTGATGCTACTAACAGAGCAACTGAACAGCCAAAAGAGAACCTCATATTTGAGAGAGTGAGGACACGTCTGTGCAAGGCCCAGGGTCTGAAAGGAAAAGCAGTTCCTGCTACTACCAGAGCTATAACGATGCACTGTGTGCGACCCCCAGACAAGATTGATCAATAAGTCACTGCAATGAAGTGGCACATCGATTACACCAATGACAGGGCATTTACAGGTTTAATCTGTATAATGAGTGTAACCTTTTTCTTTCAGCCACCTGCTTTCTGCCTGGCACGGACCATGTGCAAGGCCAGCAGGGACCAGGGAAAGGGGGAGGCGGGGAGAGGGATAAGATGAATGTCTGTGTGCACGCATGTTGTGGGTGGTGGCGGTGCTCGGGTGGGGATGGGGGGTGTGTGTGGGGGGGGTGGTCATGATGATGATGATGCGGAAAATGCAGGGAAGGGGAAAAAGCTTGGAAACGGAGTGAAGAGAGCGGCTTATGTGACACCCGGGCCCCTCGTGTTTGTGTCACAGCCGTAGGTAAGATAGTGGTGCAGGGGGAGGATCATCATCACCATTGCATTCGTATGCAGCGTGGTGAGGCCACCAATGATTAATGTGTGTCATGGGCAACTCGAGGCTCTGCGGTCTCTTTAGCATTTACAGTGTGTCCTCCTCCTCTTGCCTTCGCAGTCCTTGCCGAGCCTAAACAGCTCCTTCTGCTCTCCACGTCCCATTGTCGCGGAAACGGCTTCCTCCCTCGGCCCGCGGTGATAGATGTTGCTCGCATCAACTTGTTTGCACAGGACTTGTATCTTCTTGCCACAAACCGACCGAAACACTCCTCCTCAAAGATATTTCCCTTTTTTACTTATCCATGCTACATCTCGCCTCGTCATTTTCTTCCCCCCTTCCTCTCTTGCAACAAATGCCAATTAACATAAATGACAAAACTGCCAACCTACACGCTTTATCAGTGAAACACAGACTTGGTGAGGACTCTCTGAAGCTGAATGTGTGTTTTAGAAACAGCCCGTTCACTTGTAGAATGTGTCCGCATCGAGCCGTCTTTGCACAGCTGACTCAGTTCCATCGCAGACAGGGTCGAGTAAAATTATTGATTTGTGCCAACGTTCAACATGTTTCTGGTAACTGATCATCTATGGGAATCATCTATATTTGATTTTGATGGAGTGATTTCTCCCATAGATCTGGGATGACATTGATAACACAGATATTTTTAGATGTTAGATACTGTTTAAACATTTATTTTCGTATAAAAAAGAAAAGAAAAAAAAGGAAACAGAAAAATGCCCCAGAAAGTTAGTGAAGCAGACTGTGGAAAACACTCTCCTCCCCTCTCGTCTTTGCTCTCACTATTCCCAAATGTGTGAAATAATACAATGTGATGGATGTGATGTACTTTAGAATATGTAGAAAACCTTGTCAACAGGGGCCGACTTAACTGGCCCCAGAGTTTATCTTCTGCTCTAATGAGAGCGATAAGATCAAATATCTTCAATCTTGGACCAACCATATGGATTAAAGATATCACACAAAACTATCATCATAACAGGCATGTATATGAAAATGAGCAAAGGATGAAATCACGCTGGAATTATCCGCCGAACGATCAGCGCCTCTGAAAGACTGTCTGCGCCAGAAGTCACAGCGTGGTAAATGTTCTACCCCGTGGATGGCTGCAAAAAACGTCTCTCGGGCACAAAGTGCTCTGAGCGCGTTGTCAAGGGAATATTACTGCAGTGTTATGATGTGTTTTTATTCTGTCAGCCTCATCCCCAAGGGCAGGAGCCCCGCTCACAACTGTGCCGCCTGCCGGTTCACTTCGCCGCGAATGCCTTCGACGTATACGCCGCAATAGACAAGACGTGCAGACGCAGACATGCAGATACACACCAACGTATACACACACACACACACACACATATATAACTTATACACAGACGCGCACACACACACACACACACACACACACACACACACAGCATCACCTTCAGAAAGTTGACTGCTTGCAGCCGGCGCCAAGTTAAATGCTGCTTTGCCAGTCCATCTCTGCGTCGCCCTCCCTCCCCTGCTCTCCTCCCCTCTCCTCATCTCTTTGACTCCCAAGGACAAGGAGACCCACCGTACAATGGGACACCATTTATCACCGCAGGAACAATTACTGGAGACGTTTCATTGTCAGAAAATTTCAAGCCAATTCTTCCCCCCCATCTCGCTCTCTCTTTATCTTCCTCCTCCCGCTCTCTCTCCCTCTGTCTCTCTTTCCTGCCCCGCTGCCATCCCCTCCTTTTTTATCCCTTCCCTCTGCTCTGCCTCTTTGCATGGCTCCCAATGAGCTCTATTGCAGGTCAGACTCCCATTAGCCCGAGCCCATCACTATAGATTACAGCACAGAGGCGGTGGAGCACTGTATTCTATCTCATCTAAAGGCCCTGACAGACTTTTCTCCCTCTGTTTCTAACAATGGGATCCTCGTTTTTTTTTCTCCTAAGGAAAGGCATGGAAAATTGCCTCTGATACTGTATCTCCAGCCCTGTGCTTTTAATGAAGCCTTTCAAACATGGCGTGGTGTGAAGGAAAGAGAGTCAGCTGTCCAATCTCTGTTTGATCACACATGCAGGCCCCAGCCTCAGTCAAAGCACAGCAGAGCAGGGAGAGATTTAAATGTCAAATACGCACCCGATACGTAATGTGTTCCTTCTGCTTTGCCCCCTCCACATCTTGCTTTGCTTTTTCAGAACGTGTGACTTCATGTCTGCACAACAGCAGTTTGGGGAAGAGGGTTAAGTTAAATGTTTTATGCTCGTGAGTCATTTGACACTAAAAGCTTCCAACATGAAAGAGGGGGAATTAAACCACCCGAGGAGGTCCATGCGAGCCTTACCTATTTACAAATGTCAAAACTGAACCCGGGACTCGAGGCCCCCGAAACTCATCTCCTCCTGTGTTTTGCTGCCTCTCGTCCTCCTATTATATTTCACTGCGTGTCACGTTTGTTTCCGAGCAATATTTGGTTTTGACGCGGCAGTGGAATGCGTGTTAGCAGATAAGCAGATTCAATCAAGTGTGAAGCAGCACCTCAGGTTGCCCGCGTGGCATCCTTGACATCCATCAGCGCAGAATGGAAATGGGCTCTCGGTGTCAAATGTGCTCTGATTTATCCGCGAGCGCTGATATGATCACTATTAGATCGTTTTTAATGACTAATGACATTTGAAAAGTGCTTGGGTCTGGGCTGCGGCATAGAGGGCAAATTACCAGCCCCTCGTACAGTACTGTGTCCTCCCTGTTGTGATAGCAGCAGGTCTCAGTCGGTTATGGAACCATGTATTGAGTGGTCGTGTGTCCATCTGTGTCACCAGAGCAAGCTGGTGGGAAAACCCCAAGGCGGTGCCTGAGGGCCCTTCGAATGCTATACTGTGTCACTGTTGTATGTGTTACATACATAATTGAATATTTAGAGCCAGGTCCAGATTGCAGTGTGATTGGCATGCAATTAAAATAAATTCATGTAATTTTATTCATGTAATTTTAGGTAATTTTTTTTTGCTGTGGGCCATGAGTCATAGTGGAAATGTGTGAATCAGTTGACAGATAGTGAGAGAAATATTATGCATATGCAGCCATGGGCTGTCTGTTGGTTTTTTGGAGAGGGTCACTTAGCTCTAGGAGCCACAGCTGGTTTCAGCAGCAGCCAGACACCCTGGGGAGCTCTCAGACATTCCTACGGGTCTGTCTCTGTAATAACTCTGTACTGACTTGGGTTAAAAAGGGCCAGGGAGATAGAGGGAGTTATAGATCTGGCATGTCTGTACAAGTGAGCTGACCGTCTGTCTGGTGTATACACTGAATACCGAGGGGTAAGAAAAAAATAAAATTTAGCCTGTTACATTCAACGCTGCCTGTTCTACTTTCAGCATACAGCCCAGGGGACTTCAGCTCAAGTGGAAATTTCCAGCAGCATTCAGTGAAACTACCTTAACCTTTACGCAGATTTAATACCAAAGGTGCCAGGCAGTTGAGACTTAGGGTTTTGTTGCATTACTGTCTTCCTCGTAGCTCTTTTAATTTCCATCTCAGCAGCTGAATCCAAGAATAGACACAAACCACAGACAATCCATACAGAGTTTAATATCACTGAGAGGGCTAGAACAATGATTTAGAACCACTAAATAGATGCTCCACATAATCAACTTTGCATATTTGATGTGAGGCGCTCTCCAGAGTGGGCCGGCTTTCAAATGTAAATTTTGCCTGCAAACTTAAATCATTTAGTGCGTTTTACTTGAAGCGTATCTTTGACAACAATAAATCACAAGGTTGCTGCATCCATTAGCAAATTGGCTCTGCAGTGGATGGAAGAATAAAGGGAGAGAGAGGGAGAGAGAGAGAGAGGCAGAGCGAGAGTGTGCGGCAGCAGTCTTTTATAATCAACAGTAACAGTTTCAGAGCTATAGTAGCCAGACACTGCGGCACACGGACAGCCATAAACCTCTGGTCGCATACATCACAACAACAGGCCCATTGATTGGCCGGCCAGGACAGTGGGCTGGAGGTGGTGGGCGGGGGGGTGAGGGGGGGGTTGTGTGCTGGCTCTAAGTGATGCATGCCACAGTCAGCCTTTGAAGGGCCTCTGTTCCGTCTGCGGCCCCCGTCGCCCTCGCAGGCCCCGTCTGTGTGTCCGTGAGATGCCCGCGACGGATCTCTCAATGCGCGTCCTTCATGCCTCGCGGTTCGCGGCGCACCCTCGCTGTCTGCCTCCGCTCTCCATCTCATCCCCATTCTGTCAGTCTCTCCCGTACGCACACACACACACACACACACACACACACACACACACACACACACACACACAACGCTAACTTATCAAGACACTGGCCTTGTCTTTTGTCTT
>JBCAUF010000042.1:11935511-11946641 GCA_038406115.1 Haemulon aurolineatum
AATAATATGGAACAGACAGATTGTTGGAGTGTATTAATGCTTAACTGCTTTAATATCGCTATTAATGAGGAAACAGAGAAATAAGTAAATGTGTGCTGTTCTGTGTTGACAACATATTTCAGGGGCAGTATGTGCATTCCTGCGCACTGCACGCCATTGGCCCGCATTCCTGTCCGTCATTCCATCAACCACTCGGCCCCGCCCTCCTGGCTCGGGTTGTGAGCGCCCATTGGCCCTCCCATTAGTACCCCGAACGCCGCGCTGGCCAATAGCCGTTGAGGAGGACGGAGCCTTTCCGGTGGAACAGGCTCTCGCGCCTACAGTGGTGGAATCGAACGTCCCCGAGCGCACACGGCGTAGAGGAGAGTACGGCGCACGAGTCTCTGGAAGGAAGATAACGGTTTCTGTTTTTTGCCCCCCTCTCCACTCTTAACTGCAAGAACAAACCAAACCTGATTTTTTTTTAGGGGGGGTTTTACAGACTCTTCTCATCTCAAGGAGGAGGGGAAGCGAAAGGAATTGGAGCCGCAAGTTTTTTTTTTTTTATTTTACGTTTTTTTTTTCCTCTCCTTTTTTCCCCTAAAAGCGGATTCTGTGTCTTCGCGGTGGTTTTGTTTCTCCACTCTCGCCGCAAAGATGATGGTCGGAGAGGTCGAAGTGAAGGAGCGACCGAGGCCGAGTCCCGACTATTTGATGCAATTGTTAAACGAGAAGAAGCTCATGACCAGTTTGCCAAATCTCTGCGGCATCTTCACACACCTGGAGAGGCTTCTCGATGAAGGTAAGTGGTAGCAGCAGTCCGAGGAGGAGGGGGGGTTGAGGGAGACGGGAGCGTGACCACGGCGCAGTCCGGCGTCTGCACGGCTTCTCTGGGGCGTCCCTGCTGCATAACACCGGGATACACAGACAGCGCTGACCGTGGCAAGCATAGTAACGTAAAAAAAAAAAACAAGAAACCCAGCTGCGCCCTGAGAGAGTTTATTTGACCCCTTCGAAACCACATGAGAGTTGTGGTGCTCACGTTAAGAGTTTCCTCACTGCACTCCTGACTTTGCGGTGACGAGAGGAAAAACTTTCTCTCACTCACTTCACTGAAAAATCAGAACCGTCTAATCACTGTCAGTGTGTGTACACGAAAAACCGACCCCAGGTCAGTTTTATCAGTTTAACGTATTCGAATCCTCCATTATTTTAAACGTTAGGGGAAGAGAGAGAGAGGAGGGGGGCTGATATTCCACATGTTCCACAGTAGATTTAGCTCCTCGGGTTAGCTACATTTTCAAGCTAGCCGAGCCCCTGGGTGTCTCTGCGCTCCGTTTCAACTCTTCAGGAATCCCAAAAAACGGAAGCGTTAACTTAGCTACGTCTTTTTTTATTATTATTAAATTAAACACCAACAATAACGTGGTCAGACAAATGTCTACAAGTGTTAACAAAAAAGTTGACCTGCTCTCTTCCTCGTGTGTGTGTGTGGTGTTAACGTTAGTTGTTGCCCAGCGGCCGAGCTTCAGAGCACGGAGGAATGTGTCTGCTTGTTGCCCAAACAATGGCCAGTGAGTTGCTGCTGCTGGTGAGGGAGGGAGTGGGGAAGATTATTTCAGCCGTCTAACTTTTTCGTTATAAGGGGGCACCATTTTTTGTTTGTCTCTACAATATCTGTCCTCAAGCTGGAAGAGGGGGGTATGCTTGTCTCGGATAACGTTATATTTCCTTCCCTTGCTGCTGCTGCAGTCGTCGTGTTTTTTTTTGCTCTACCAAAAAAAAAAATGCGTCGCCTTTTTTGTCGGCGGCGCCGTCCAGACGGGATTTGTCTTGTCTTACGCGTGATTTCCCCTACGCATTTCATTTCGGGCACGAGCCAGCGGCGCGAGACAAAACGAGGCTTATTCGCTGTTTTTATGTTGATGGTATCAATAACATAAAGCTGGTCTTAAGCGGAAGGTTGGACCCTGTGGTTTATGTAACTGAGCTGGGGACACTAGAGAGCGCCACAGCCCCCCGAGCCGACTTGTCCCCCCTGTGCCGTGTGAAGTGGCTGGGGCTGGACACAATGACACTCCGATGAATAAAAACAATAGGGCAAATGAGTGATTTCCTCGTAGCCAGCATAGGACGTGAAGAGCAGTGCGCAGCTCATAGTTTCGGTTGCATGTCTGGATGAGTAGGCTCTGTAGTATGTAGTTGCTAAACCGGTCTGCAAAGAAATTCTTGCTTCCTTGATGGGTGATAAACAAGACACTACAGACGCAAAGTGAACTATTCTCTCCCTGCCTCACTAGAAAATTATAACAATGCGAAAATAAATTTGTTTAACATGAACTAAAAGAAGATTAAAGTCCCTATTCATATGCAGATTGAATGCTACAGACAAAAATATTGTAGTAATTTTCATTTGGTGAAATTGACAGTTAAGTTTCAGGTTTAGGCCTGCAGAAATGCCAGCAGTCGATCAACAAATCTGATGTTTTGAGAGACAGGAGAAGTACAAATGTGTCTCCACGTCCTTACAACCAGGTTTTTGCCATAAAAAGCACCAAGTTTAACTACTCTCCACGCCCCATAAATGCCCTACAAAAGAGGCATTATGGACGTTTTGTTTAATTCCAGATGAGTCAATTGCTTCTTTGGACTCGATTGGGAATGATGGGTGTGTTGGATGTTTTCGTTAAGGGGCGAGTCAGGAAGCGGACCTGTTTTCTTTTTCACCCCCGCACCCCCCCCTTTTTTTTGCCGTTTCCCAGCCCTCGTATTCGCAGACCCTAACAATCGTCTGAACAGCAAAGAAGAGGATCATGCACGCAGCCTGTGTACCTTTCATTCACTCCCAACAACTCAGCCGTGCTGCCGTCGGTTCACTGCATGAGCTAATCAACCGAAAGCAAGAAACAGAGTTTTTTTTTAGCTTCTAAGTGGTCAACAGTGAGGTTTTTTTTTACCTAATGTCTACAACATGTTCCACTTATCGGCTTTTACTTTGTGGAGCTTACTAATAAGCACATTTCTTTGCAACCTAAAAGCGAATGATCAAAAGTGCTGTGTTTTTTTTTTTAATGGTCTGGTAACCTAATAAAATCAGTTAACTTTGCTCGATCGAAAATGTGAAAAGTCTGTTTCTCTGTGACTTCCCTAAAGCCTGTTCAGACGGGATGTTTCTAATACTGTTGTTGAGCTATTTTCAGTTTTTCTGTCTCACATTTTGTACCAGACTTAGTAGTCACTGCCTCTTTGCGTTTTTGCCCACGTTAGTGGCTCTTTTTATGTGCTGAATGTGGCACATGCAATAAAAGACACGTATTGGCACGTTGTAAATACTGTAATATTGTGAAAACTAATTTTGACCTGTGGGTGATTTATGTTGACAGGTTTATATTGTGCTTAATTTGGCTCAAATAAAGTACAAGTCCTTAAGCTGATGCCTGAAATAAAACGGTGGAACTGATTCTCTCACTGTCCGCTTTTCCAGCATGTCGTCAAGTGTTTTGCACCATATGGTTTTGTGGCGTTGGAGGAACTGCTTTTGCGAGAGACGTTCAGAAATCAATCCTGTAATGCCGGACCGCTCCGTCGCTCCTGTGCAGTGTGCTCGTAAGATAGAAAACGGATAAAACGTTCCCTCCTGTTGTTTAAGCAATCGTGGCTGGAACACTGACGACCCCCCAGCTTCAGCCTCGCTCTTTTTAAAAAAAAACTGTCTGGGATTTACAAGGGTTTCCAGAGCACCAGCCCAAACTTTACCCTGCCGCCAAATATTGCGTGTGTGTGTGATGAAAGCCACCCCAGTGCAGAGGAGGCCTTGTCTGACTGTCTGGTTCCTGTTAGGGGCTGTTTGCTTTGCTTTTCCCCTTTGGATGGAGCTGAAGCTCAGATGCGATACTCCCACTCCCTGTCCCATACTGGTGTAAACTGACCCCACCCACAGTAAAAACCAAATGCACAATCCAGCCTGTACAATTATTAATCGAGAAAAGAGAGACTAAAACGGCCAGCCTGTCAGATTGCTGCAATTCCAGAGGCTCGGAAAAGGTCTTTTTTTAATGGTAATTTGAAGTTGATATGCGTGTGACAGAATTATTTATAATGATGAATTGAGCATGTTTTGTAACCGTGGTCCTTGCAAGAAGTAAAGATAAACATCACACTCGACTGCAACTTCCAGTCAGACAGGATAGGCTCCAGAAAGGAATTTTTAAGTTGTGGTATTGTGGTGTGAGTCACGTTTGATCTAAAAAGTTATTTTGTTCCGTGTGTGTGTGTTAGTGTGTGTGTGAGGTTTTCTCCTTGGTCTGTTGCGGGTATAGGAGAATTCTCAGTCAATTCTGTCTCATTGAAAGTGGGTGTCTTTTCAAGGCCACAAGGAGAGCAGGTGCTACAAAAAAAAGGTATTGATGCTCAAACAGAGGTAGAAACATAACCAGTCAGCGTAGGTTTTTATCAAGAAATGAAAGCAAAGTACGAAAAAGAAATGAAAGGCGTTAGCTTCCTTGTCTCCAGGGAGACAAAAGTTTTTGTATGTTGTTGATTTAAAAAAAAACAAAACAAACAATGACAACACGTCTGTTCTGGAAAGTACCGTTTTAAGACTTGAGTGTACCCAATAAGAGCAAAAGTCTAACCAGTTCCATTTGAGCGCCTTAAACTCTATCCCAAATTGTCCGTCTCTCAAGAGTATACTCTTCCGACAGCTGCACACGTCTCCCTTAACTCCCCCCGACCAAAAACTTTTTGTGCATGTCTACACAGCTGTTTCCACGGCGGAAGAAAGCCGACACCACCCTTGAGCGCGATGACCGCTCCCAGCCTGCCTTAGTGGGCTCGGACGCCCCCTGTTACGTTCCCAATATGTGTGTAGTCCCTCAAGGTCACTCTGGGCGAGTGACAGGCCCCCTTTTTGAAATCCCCTTGCATTGCAGTTGTTCATCTCCCCGAGGTGACACCTGCTATGGAGGGTTTTTTTATTTCTCTTTACGATCTGCCAGCCAACAAGCTGCTTCAAATTGCTATATTTTCTCTGGGCAGGAGGAGACAGCCCATATAACATCTAGAGATGTAGCCTAGTAGTGAAGTGCAGGCGTTGTTGTATGGTAGGAGAAAGGGAGGATTTTATTTATTTATTTATTTGTTTTGTTGTCATGACGCATGGCGAGCATGTCTGCGGGGAAGAGAATAGTCAGACTGATCGGAAATATTAACTCCAAGCTCCCCTTACCTTTCCCTTGCAGGCTCATTTTCAGGCTTCGTTTGGATAATAGATTAAACGGTCCGTTGTTGCATTGGAGCCACGCGGTGCGTCGTACCACTTGCTCTCCCGGCTACAGCATCCCACTTTGCATACACAGTTCTCTCTTGTCTGCTTGTTTGTCTCTCTGTGGCGTGGTTTAACGGGGGACCTTCCCAGGAGAGCTGTCAGCGTTCGGGAGGACAAACTGTCTGCTGTCCACCGCGGTGTCTGTGTAGGCAACCGGTCCCCCGGGAGCAGCTGTTTAGCGAGCAGATTTTGATAAATGGGAGAAAGCGTTTGGTTTTCTACCTGATGCCCCCACATTTCTGTCAATCTGTCCATGTGGCTATGTGGCTCCCCTCCCTTTTTTTTTTTCTTTGTCTGACTGTTGCGACACTGTATGCTCCCGTTGTAGGTCGACGTTCCTCAGCGCAGGGCCAGACCCGCGCTAACCTCTGACACGCAATCAATTTAGCAGCTAACAAGATTGAGCACCGCTCGCAAAGTAAGATAGAGCTCGGAGCTCAGATAGAGACTGACAGGAAGAGAGCATTGGGGGGGTGTGAGGCCAGGACTGTTGTTGCAAGCAGAAACCTGTTATATACCCCCCCCCCCCTCCCACCACACACACACACACACACACACACCAACCCCTTCTCTTCTCCCCACATTCTCTCCCAAAGCACCACTTATAAGCTGGAATTTAATTAACCGCAAGCCATTCTGTGAGCTGGTTTACTGAGCCGTTGCCACCAGTGAGAAAGCAGAATTGGAGGCTTTGTGTGCTGTCTTTTCTCCGTCTGCCTCTCTCTTGCCCTCGTGCGGACCCTCTTTCTCAGTCCTCTCCTCCCCGGTAATAAATTAGACGGTGGCAAAAGTTTGACAGGGTGAGGTGTAAAGGGGTTGTGGCGGGACCCGGCGCGTTGCCCTGCCTGTCTTCCCTCTGACGTGCCTCGGCGTAGCAAGCTTTTCCAATCCGGCCAGCCCCACCACAGTGCCTCCCTGTTCTGACACGGACCCTCCCCAACCCCCCCTGGACACACCTCGTCCCCCCCTGGCCCCATTCCATCCCCAGCAACGCCACCACCACCCCCCGACTCCGGCGGGTGCTGTATGATAAAGTCGTCCAACGACAGCTCTGGGCTCTTATCTCGGGCCTCAATCCCGTGAGTGCTCAGGCCTCCTTATCGGCGCTGCCTCCGCCTGGCCTCCCTGTCTCCTGTGCCCCCACCGTGACTGCCCGGCTGGCTATCTGGCTTGCTGTCGCCAAAAACTAAGTGTCTTCCCTTCTATTACTGCCGGCTGTTAAACAACACGTTGCTCCAAGGCAGTTTATCTCGCCCTCTTTGTTATTCCCCAAGCCTTAAAGAAATTAACAGAGAATAAAGTGACCAGACGCACAGTGGGAGAGTTTCATCGTGCGGTTTCTGTCAAAGCGAGAGTCATGCTTCTGACTAGCAGTGTTAAAGAGGAAGATGAATTGGGGTATGTTGTAATAATTATGTCACAACAGCTCCCTGACACAGAGTTGTTCATTAAATCGGGTTGTTTATTCCCTTTTCAAAGCCATGGCCCCTCCCATTGCCCTTGACCCTGAGGCACGTCAGCTTCTACCAATTTTTTTTCTTTCTTCTTTCTTCTTTTTTGTGTCTCATGCAAAAACATCTACGGGAAGTAACGCCCGTTTCATACAGGAAAGGACTATGGGGAAGGCGAGTCAGTGGTTTGTTTTTCCTTCAGACAGACGGGGAGAGGGAGGAGGGGGGGGCTGTTTTTTTGCTGTGGCGACAAGAGAAGCCTGCTCTTCTTTTGCCCTCTCCCACAGAGGTGGGCCTGTCTCTCAGCTTTCTTTTGACTAATTTAGATTACCTCATGAATCATTGCTCCTGTCCCTCCCCCACACATTCGCGTGGACACGCAACATGCACAATATTTCTCGGTATACTCCTCAGCCAATGCATGTGTGCATGTATGGGCCCCACCCTGCTACATTCTTTGAGTGCCTCAAATAGCTCTGCCAACCCCCCCTCGCTCAGAGCAGTCCCCTTTTATTGCCTCTTTCTCTTTTGTGTCTTCGTCTGTCTGAACTGTCACAACAGACGCGTGTCCGACAATTAGGTTTTTTCGGAAATCATACCAGCAATATTTGTCACCGTTTCCTGTTCCCTCATCCGTTTTTTTTCCTATCACAGAAAAGAGGTGAAAAAATGAGCTGAATGCTCACTCTGTTCCTCTCTTAACTCGCCCACCCCTCCGCATTCATTTTCTCTCTCCTTTCAGAGGAGGAATGGCAACCGAGCGTTGGCAGCCAGCTCAGGAATTTTACCGGGAGCACAGTCAGAGCACTTAACCTCCAGCCTGGTGTTTGTTTTCCCCACACACTCTCTCGTAGTGTGTTTTTTTGCTCTGCTTAATGTGAATGCCATCTACAGCTAGGCACAGGAACTTCTACTGTACTGTGAATATGAAATGTTGAATGAACACATAATTTCTCTATAATATTTGACTCTCCAGTAAGTAATCAGTAACTGAGTAACCCTGTAATGTTTTCTTAAACCTCTCACTGTGTGACACGCTCCCTCCCGTATCACTGACCGTTTATCTTTGCAGCTCCCCCCTCTCTCCTCATTCTCAACCAGACCTCATCCAAGAGGTTCACGAGCCCCACCCCGCTTCAAAGAGGCCCTGGTGGATCAGTCTGCCTGGTGGTTTGCTAGCCTTTGCCTCGATTTCACTAGTTTCAGGCTGGCCGATAAATCAAAGATGAATAATTTACCTGTCCCTCAGCAGCTCGTGTTGTTTCTGTGCGGCTTGGCAGGAGCAGGCGGCGCTGCCATAACCTTCCCTAAGGGCCACAGAAAAAGCGAGGTGGCGAGAGGTAGCGAGAGAGTCCTCTGTAGCCTCCCGCCATCAAATATGAAGCGCTGGGAACTCCAACCTTTACCAGTCCGAGCTGCTTCTCTCGAGTCACCCCCGAGTCGGGGACGTTTTCAGTCCTCACATGTCAAAAAATCCATGTCGTACTACTCACGGCACTCCTGTTGCTCTTTTCTTCTCCCTTGATATTGAGTGGGCTTTGCTGCCATTGTTCAATTTAACCATGAATAGCAAAGAGGCTACTACGCATGTTTGTTAAATGGTGTGTCTTGGCTTTTATTTTTCATTGTAAGTTTCCGCTCCATTTGCTTTAATCCGAACTTCCTCTTGCCTGTAGTTTTTATACATTGCTACATTAATCTCCATGTGGCTGCCTGCTCATGTAAACTCCCCCAACTCGAGCTGCAACATTGTCTTTGATTCATCTGTAAATAAGCTTTCCAGCACACAGTCCACACTGGAGAAATTGTTGCAATCTTTGGTCTGTTAGACATTTAGACTTTGTTTTCCTCTTGTTAAAGGAATGGTTTGGAAAGGGCTACTTTCACAACAACTCATGCATTTGTTAATCGTGTTTCGTTTGTAGCTCACCCAGGGCAAACGTCGCTCAAACCGGCTTTGTTTTGTGAATGCAGATGATGTTTTTGTAAAGATGCTTTCGACACTGTTTTTTAGATTGTGTGCTGCCGTCCCCTTTAGATTTCCCCCGGTCTTACTTTGAATGAGCTTGACGTGTTGTGTGAAAATCTCCTCGGCATGTATTGGACTGACACCTTGCGATGGCTTTTCAGCACCAAGGAGAGAGAGAGTCGGTGCCAAAATAAGTATTGTCAACATTGTTCCAACCGAGCGTAAATATTTTTCAGATGTTGTTTGATGTCGAGGCGGTGGCAGCAGTGATAATATCCCACACAGGACTGTATTGTTTTAGTCTGTAGTCTCAAATAGCAGTTTGTTTCACCTTTGCAAGGAACAACTTTGGAAAAACTCAATACTCTAGCAAACGTATTCAGAAATATTTGGCTTTTGCAGAATTGCTAAATACTGTGATTTGTATTTCTTCCATTTAATTTATTTTTCAATATGAATAGCTATAGATTTATTTTGATAACTGAAAAACATTTGATAGTGAACAAAGACTCTTGGACTCTGCTGTCTTTTGACACGAGTTGCATTTTCTTAACTAATTGTCAAGTCTATTTTTAAGACCATGAAACGGGTCTGATTAGTCATTCAAGTAATTGGCGTTTGTACCACCTGTGCCAGCTTTTGATGGCCCACATCACTGTGCAGCTTGCATTCAGATGCCATTTCCCAAGTCATCAGATCGGGGAGAGGGGCTGCAAATAATCCTTAACACGTCTGCATGTGGTGGAGGAAGTTTTCATTGGTTTCCTACTTACAGTCTTACTCCGTTGCTCTGTCTAACTATTCGGTCGATGGTGTTTCAGTTGCTTGAACACAGTCTTTGCTGTCTTCCCTGACACAGTCATACATGGTGGGCTGTCTAGCCTAACTAGAAGTACATGTGTCGCACAGTTGTGTTTTACAGTGGCTGTCTGCCCTGCAGTCTTTGCGCCGTGCTATAATGTAAAACATGATTTGCTTAGCATAATTTATGCCCATGTGCAAGCGCGTCCAACCCAAAGTATCAGCACACGAGCGAAGTCAGCGCCGCGCGACTACCGAGTGAAACAGTTTCGTGTGCTCTGTTTGTTTTAGAGTTTGTCGCTGCTTGTCTGTTTGTGTTGAGGCTTAAGTCTGTCTGTCCTTATCAGTTCAGTGGTAGAGAGGAGATTACAGAGCAGAAACAATGGGTGGTTTTGTATGATTAGGCTTTAATTGGTGAAACAAAGAGGCTCTTTAGCGCCATGTGTAACATAGGAAAGACCGGCACGGCAGCCCGCAGATAGCTGGCAGGAAAGAATGCGCCGTGTATGAAAGGGTTAGTGAGCGTGAGCCTCGTCCCTGCTCAGTTGATTGATTGTGTTTGGTGAAAGGAAAAAGGCGAGCAAGGCTGTCGCGGGGGGACGGGGACGAGGGGGGGACGAGGGGAGGATGGTGAATGTGATAAAGAACAGCGGGGGGAGACAGAGGATTCCTATGTGCTGCGAATGAGGTCATCTGGTTGGTTATGAGGAAGGTCACTGACCCCTCCCTCGGCTCCACACTCCACCCCTCTGTCTCTCCCCTACCTCCCCCTCAGCTAATGATACACAATGGCTTTTTGTGATTTAATGGGCCAGACACACACACACGGGGTCATTCCTACCCGTTCACATAGAAGAATGCACACAAGTGCTGTCTGTCTGCGAAACAAGCGCGATACATCGCAGTGCATTTTTGTCTCTTTTTTTTTTATTGTCTTCTTTGCTGAACATACAGTGCTGAAAGTGCTGTTCTCAAAGCTGCTGAGTGATGTGGTTTATGCAATCCAAGACACTCCCTTCTATACTGTTGCTCTCACAGTTGAGTGGTGAGAGTGGAGACAACTTCTAGTCTTTTTCTTAGATTTTTTTTATTGTCTCGAAAAGCCATGTCTAGTTTTTTGTTTCTTTACTTCTTTATGACAGTATCATGATTGTCTTCAGCTTGTGGACAAAACAAGAAATGTGAGGACGTGTCCCTAGGCTTTGTAGCACACCGATCAACATTTTACGAACCAAATCACTAATCGATGAATCTGTCAATAATGTGCTCCAATAATCGATTATGTAGGATTATATTATGTGCTGGGATCGATGACTGTACCCTTTTGCGTTTTATGATCCAGCAAGCTAAACCAGTTCCAGGCAATTTCCTTGCTATTGTTGCCCTATATTATTGTGCAGCAAAACAATGAACACATGATTATATTGAGTATATGATGAATGCACAACATGTGCTGTGGTGGTGCTGCAATCAATCAAAATCTGGGTGCTAACCTATAAAACAGTCTCTACAGCGGTGGAGGCATCTATGGTGGAATTGGAGGACCAGCTGTTAACGGCTCCACGAGTCCAGTTTTACTTCACTTCATCTCTGTTGTTGTTGTT
>JBCAUF010000042.1:11995309-12005696 GCA_038406115.1 Haemulon aurolineatum
CCTCCACATCTCCATCTGCCCATCGCTCCTCATCGCCCAGTCCTATGGCTCTCCTGAGGGGTGGACAGGTGGTTCTAACCCTAAAGAAACAGTACCCCTGCAGGGAACAACCTGCCCAAGCCTGGCCACCTTCCCCGGCCTTGTCCCCCATCCTCTTGAATTTCCTGGCTCGGTGTCCAAACGGCAGGCCGATTTCTCCAGCCGCTCTGCCACCTATGTGTGGCTGAAAACACGTATAGAAAAGCAGGCCACGGCAGCGTGATCAGATAAAGCTGCATCCCATTTAAATTGAGGCTGATTATCATCAAACAAAGAAACTGTTGATTGTAGTGGCTTTGCGATAATGACTGTGTTGAATTTAAATAGACAGAATTTCTTATGTGATAATTGGAGTGATTGTGTTAAATTTAGATAGACAGAATTTCTTGTGTGTGTGCATCGCCCCGGGGCCAGACCCATAGTATACTCATTAGTGGGTGCGGGGTTTGTGTTTGAAAAACGTTTGCTTGCGCGCTCATGGTGACATAAGAGCAAGGAGAGAGGCAGTGTGACTTTGAATTCCTCTCCGCCTGCCGTTTCCTCCGTCATCAGGAGTCTGCTCACGGAGCCAGCCACAGGAAATGGTGAAAACTCTAAAGCGGGGGGTTGGTGGGGTGGTTGGGGGGTGGGGGGCTGGGATTCAGATTGCAATAACATTTGTGCTGAATGGCATCTTTCATCTTCCCTCCTCACCTTTCCCTCGCTTGTTTTATCCCTCTGTCATTCACCGACTCACTGGCGTGGACAATTGGGGACGAAAAGCGAGGAGCACGCCCAACACGCTTATGCACTGCTGCCGTTGTGATGCCTGAATTGTAAATGATACGTAATTCGCCGCTGCACGCTTCACCTTTTTTTTTTTAACAGCGCCGCACATGCATGAAGCACGCACGCCGCGGTTAAGTCCAGCCACTGGAAGTAATCAACGATTAATCTCCGATACAAACTCGCGTCGCAAACTCTGTCTGGTTAAGCAAGCCTGAAGAAGACTGCCGAGTCATTTCGTGTCCGCGTTAACTCCGCGTCCTCGGATTTGGAAAGTCGTCATCCGTGGTCCCGAACCAAACCTCAGCCTCATCACGCCGCAATTACCACGTTCTCTCTTACACTCTCTCTTGAGTTTCCTCCATCCCTTATTTCTCCTTGAAACATCATCCTGTTGCTAATCCATCTCTTTCACTTCTTCCCTCTGAGGGGAATTAGTCCTGTTTCTTCTCTTGTCTCGTTCATTTAGATTTTAAAGTCAGCCCAGCTCCCCAGTGAAAGTGCATTCTATGTACACAGGCCCTCTGCACCACTTACAAAATTGCCTTGCCCACTTGCACTGTCCTTTTAATTTCAGTTCACACACATACACATGCACTCGGGTCCCCAACCACCCAGGCCTCTCACATCATTGTAAAATAACCTCCTTCCTAATCCACCTGGTCGTGCTAGGCTCCTCCGGGGGGTTTTTCAAGTGTCCTAATACAGTACGCAGGAGGAGGAGGCGGGTAACAAGGCAGGCTGAGAGGCCCGGGCAGTTTTAATCTGCCCTGGTCCTCCAGTGGCAAGGAGAGGGACCCCGCAAGCCCCTAGCCAATCTCTCTGCCTCTCTTTGAAGGTCTCCTTAATCCCCTTACAGAGAGGCAAGGAAATGCAGATGTGTGTGTATGTATGTCAATGTTTTTGTGTGTGTGTGTGTGTGTGCCTGTGGGTAGATTGTAGGACCCTGCATCTCCAAAGGTCCAGCTCTGATTGAGACTTGTGCACATCATGTCTCTGCCACTCTGTCTCTTTGTCTCTCAACACACGCTCCACTTTATACATTGTCCACCCACAGTAGTTTCTGAACTTCCCCAGGGGCCCTTACCAGGGCCAAGCTTGAACATCTGCAAAGCGGGAACACACGCGCGCACGCACGCACACGCACGGTGCTTTCATCTCTGTCTCTCCAGTGACTGTGTCCCTGTGTTTAGGCAGGAAAATAGGATTGTGTAGAGCTCAGCGTTTAGAGAGCCCAAAGGCCGCCCGTCAAATTCAGCTCCTACAGTCTGTGATGCCTCGCTTTGCCAGCCGTCGCTCAAGTCATTTCTAACTCCATTCTCCCTCAGTCCCACCAGCCAACTCTGGACTGATGGCTTTGCCTCCGCCATTGTGTCCTGGGCGTAGAAGCTTCACTTCTTTATTTTTTTTTTTTTATCTCACTTGGGTTCATTTGCTTTGTTTATCCCAGTTTGGTCCTATTCGCTCTCTCTTTCGCACTGTTATTGTTTGTTAGCGGTGATGTTTGCAATACTTCACTCGCCGTCTATTGCGCTGACTGGTTTTCCCGTGGTGGAACTTGGGTTGTGTTCAGTGGGGCACTGCAACACTAAAACCAAAACACTTCTTCTTTGTGTTGAAAAGCTCTGTTGATATCCAAATATTTTTTTTCTTGGCAGAGAAGGCGCACAACATCTGTAACACTAAAATACTCCGAAAAGAGACTATCCTTTTCAGCGATGTATTGTCGGGGCTTTACACGGAACTGACTTGGCTCTGCAAGCTAGTCAGTGATGAAGACCATCCAAAAATTCATGATAAATTCTGTCTTTTTGTAACCTGGTGACACATTATTGTGCTGTAGAGAAGATTAAATTTCTTGTGAATGAACTGAGCCCTCAGATCTGTCCCATAATCAGCTATGCATGTTTACATTGTTGCTGCGAGTATTTAGAGTAAGTGTGAAGGATGTTAGAGGGCTTGTCGACTGAGCCGAGGCATGCACTTTTACCGAGATAGCAATTCCCCAAAACCTCTGACAATTCAAGCATTGTCAGGGCAAGGTCAAGGACTACTGAAGGAGGCGAGTTAAATGGTACTCGTGGACCGGCCGCGTGTCCAGGTAGATCCACCCGAAGGTTTGAATCCATTCAAACTCCTTGCAGGAGGTACATAGATCCCTCTTTTACGAGAAGGCTCCAGTGATCAGCTCTGAGTCAGGATCTCTGAATGATGCAAATCCCCCCTAGCAGTATTTAAAGCTCCCAAATCATCCCTGGCCAAATCCCTTCAAGATATTCCCTGCTCGATTGGATGGCATTAAAGGATCGCAGCGACAGAACAATACACGTCTGGCAGCGCGGCGGAATGAGGGATAAAGGGACGGGGGTAGAGGGAAAGTGGAAGGAGAAATAGAATAGAGGTGGATGAATAAGGTGGAGACTGAGAGTGCATACTGGGAATATGAGCTGGGAGGACAGAGGAAGAGGGAATTTTATTGGTAGGTAGGGAACAGATGATGATTAGTGAAGGGGGGACAGGAGAAACCGACAGCTGTTTGTTGGGCTGTACAACATGTTTGGGACTGGCTGATCCCTCCTGCTCTTAGCCTGTAACATCATCTGTTTGTTAAAGCCATTGCAGGCCAACCAGCTTTAATAATATATCTAAATCTTGTTGTTAAATCTGTATATATTTAGGTTATTTATATGAAGTTTAATCCGCTCTTAATGCTGTTATGTTACATGGAATACAAGCCCAGTTTCTGAGGATAAACAAGATCAGAATTTCTGCACAGCCTTTCCACTTGTACTATTGGAAATGCTTTTGATGGGAGAGAAAAACTGATTATTTTTTTTCTCTTTCAGTTCAAGAGAGTGCAGTGAGCTGGTAGAGACGAAAAAAAAAAAAACATATTTTCTATCCCTCTCTCTTTTTTTTCCCTCTCCTTTCTCCTGTCGGTGGCACCGAGTCTGTGTATGTGTGTGTGTCAGTTGATATTGATGGGGCTAGCACAGAGCACCAAGGCTGCCCACTTCACTCTCCTCCAGCACAATAAAAGGCTGTTATAAGCCCCATAGATCCAGAGGCCCGCACAACTGCCAGGGCCAAGACTGCGTCGGCCACCCATACTTAATTTGCATGTTATGGATAACCCCGGAGAAGCTGCGGTGGGAGTAAGCTACTATTGAATTAATACGTCTCGGCAAGCATATAGCAACACCCAGAGCAGCCACCAATTCTACATCAGGCAGAACAGAGGCAGCACTTCTGCTCTTGGCACTTATGAGCTTTGTTATGATGCAGAAAGTGAAGTATTAACAGAAGAGTTAAGTTTCTGACTCCGTAATGTGCCACAACTGTACCTCAGTAAGCTTCATGATTGACAGTAATGGGGCGGAGCAGCCGTGATGTGTTTGTAATAATCTGACTGGAGTCAGGTTCACTTCTATGCTAATGAGCTAGTGTGTTGGTGGTTTAGCATGACTAATGGCGCACATCGCTAACAGAGCTGTCTGGGAGTGAGGAGGGAGAGCAAAAGGAGTAAAGGAGAAATAAAGAGGCTTTACGGGAGTGTTGTGAAGGTATAAGACAGTCAAGAGAGGAGAGTTGCAGGAGATTGCGTTGTTAGTCTTTTGGGAGAAGGAAAATACAGTTGAGGCCTGATTCCCTTGGCAGATATGTTCACAAAAGCCGAAGAGCAAGGAAGAGTAAAGAAAATTGCCTTTGAAAATGCAGCAGTGGATTTGAGAGAGGACATGCAGCACTTACTCCAGCACACTCTTTTAAATGTGCTTTTTATGAAAGGGGAAAAGAAAAAGGTTATGTGTTTGTGCAGCACTTCATATGTTTTTTTCCCCTGCCGTTGATTGATGCAAGGTCTTGTCACTAAGAAATGAAAAGGATTTCTTGTGTTCTTGCGTTTTTTCTAAAAAAAACTTTTGCCAGGGGTAGATGTTCGACTCAAATTCTTGTATATGAAAACACAGAACTCAAGTCTGCTGCGCATGTGTTTTCGTTTCTTACCCCGTTCCGGCTTCCAAGTTTGCTTTAGCCGACCTGAATTGATTGGACTTTTTAGTCACTTATTTATTTAGTGTGGCGATGTTTTGAAGCTCGCTACAAGTGCTCATTCCTTCCTCTTCTCCAGCCGTCCGCTTTCTGGAGAGTGTGGAATTGTTGATAAGTCGTCTTGGCAGCGTGGCGAGAGTAATCATTTTCCTCCAGATGTTAGAGTTTGGGAGGGAACCAAAAGGGAGGTGAGAGAAGGAGGAGGACGGGGAGAAAAACCAGCTGCCGCCACTACCAGTTCCACCCCTCTTACATGAAGTCATCTGCTCCTCCCTCCCCGAGGCTCCCAATACCACCTCCTCCACTCCACTCTCTGCTGTATCCCCCCCACTTCTCTCCCCCCCCTTTCCGTCTCCCGTCTCATTCTCAGTCCTACACATTCTGCCTCTCTCTGTATCCCAGGAGGCAGCCGGGGCAGGCTGTGTTTACTGCTGAGGTAATTGGAGTAGTTTGGAGAGAGCCTGACCCTGGCCCTGCTAAGGCCTAAGATGTGTGTGTGCGGTTGTGTGTGTGTGGCTGTGTGTGTGTGTGTACACGTATGTGTGCCATACGCCTGTTTGTGATGACTGGCAGTGAGGCCAGGGAAGGAAAGCAGGCCTTAGCCAGTGTCAGCCCACTGGGGAACAGACAAATTGGTTTTCACTACGCTGTCTGTCTTTTCTTGTCTCATATTCTCCAGCTATCCCTTTCTTCTCCCTGCATATCTCTCCATCTCTCCACCAACTCAAAGACAATCATTCACGCTTTCTCTTGTACTTGTGCTCCGCAGCGCTTTTTTTCTCCTCCTGGTGCTCTTTTGTTCCACCTCTCTTTTTCTATCGCTCTCTCCCTCTCGCTCATCATTTCATCTCTCCGAGCCGAGCTGTTAGCTGAGCTGCGTAGACGGCGACTCTTGCCAGATATGAGCGAAAAACTCCCCCTCAGTTTCAGCCACAGACGTGAGCAAATTCATCCATCCTAATCTAGGCGCCTGTTGTGTTTATCTGTGGGTGAGATGGATAGGAAAGGGCCTGGAGTAGGGGTGTCAGCGGGAGAGTGAGGGTGCAGCCCTATAAACACTCTGAGGCTGCCACTAATCTGTTGCTTATTGTCTTCCACATGCACATGCAGCGTTTAAAGGCCCCATGATGTACGAAGTGAGATATCATATCTTTTTGATCATAAAGCAGATGTAGATGCTAAATACTGTGAAAGTATTAAATTGCACACAAACTAAATTCAGGAGATGCCTTGTATGGGCTGATTTTATATGGCTGCTACCTTGCCAGGTCTTCTCTTGTGAAAGAGATCTGTGATCTCAACGGGGTTTCCTGATTAAATAAAGGTAAATAAAAAATAAATAAATAAAATAAGCCCTCAGGACTTCGGTAAACTTGTGATCCTCAGCCATGCCCCATGCAAGGCACAGCCAGATCTAATGTCCAATCTTTTTTGATGATTTGACTTTATTAACAACACAACACCAAGCGGTCACTCCCGTCGCTGAGCTAGCAGAAAAGAGATCAGAAGAGAGGCTCATTAATATTAATGAGACAGACATGCTGGAGCTCCAGAGAGAAGCACGAGAGAGAGAGGAGATTTAAAATTGCATTGAGATGATTTCTGTTACCTAACACCCCAAAATACGTCTTCTTACTGGTATTAAAACCTCAAATAAAACACTGGTAACATGGAAAATATGGGACATTAAACATAAGCTCTGTTGTCCATAACAATTGGCATTAGCTCCAGTTTGTATTCATCAGCGTCTGAACACAAGCTTTGATCAGGGGAGAGGCACAGGAGTGAAGCATGACAGTGATTTAGCATGCATCTAGTGACCTCATCGCGGGTTTGTCAGGTGGTGGCAGAGGGACACGGCTCACCTACTTTAGCTCATCGCACTCCCGTCTCCCTTCTCCTCCCTCCCTCCCTCCCTCCTCGTTCTCCCTCCCTCCTCCCTCATCCCTCTGTCTTGCTCCTCCCTGATAGCTTTTACCGCTCTGCTGATTTCACAAATAGGCCTCATTGATTGAATCTGATTCTTGTGGATAGAGCAGCTTTATTGAGTGGCTTTTTCGCTGATGGACAGGAGTGTGTGTGTGTGTCTGTGTTTGTGTGTTCGTTGCGTGCGTGCATGCATGCGTGCATGTTGGGGGATGATAAAGGAAAACTTCCTTCCCCATCGCCCCGCTCGCTCTGTAATCCAGCAGCTATTCCTCTCCCGGGAATTCCAGCAAGCCAGATCATTACAGACGCGGCGCAACAGCCCCGGCGTTGGCTCCCGTCTGAGTGAATGTTTTATTATGGGCGGTGCGTGCTGACTGAGGAGTCTGTTAATTGTGGCGACACCTTGAGCAAGGCAACATTAAACTGCTCTCCCTGGCGCTGTTCATCAAACATTCATCTGAGATATGCGTCTGCGACAGGAAGCTGGCCCAGCACGCCCAGGGGCTGCACAACTTCGAGTCGATCTAACTCCACTGCAGCGTCGTCGCCGGCATCATCTTTTTTTGGGGGGTTCTCCCTGATCTGCAGCCATTTTGAATTGGCCATGTTACTTGTTGTTGTTGCTCGAACCGAGGGCCCCTTGACACGCTGCCAACGCCTCCCAAACATCCACACTACACAGAGCGCAGAAAACAGAGGGAAAAATGAGGAAACGCTGCAGTTGGGAATTACGTATTTTGATGGGGGTAAAAATTGGCTCGTTTCAGATGTAAAACGGAAACGATCCGTCGGGGGTTTTCGGGGGGCTTTAGCTAACAAACTGTTAGCGAGAAGATGGAGCTATATCAGCGGCTCTCCGCTGGGGATACACACATTTCACACACAGCGGCGCACACCTCATCCTCGCAGCAGCATCTGTGCTCTTCCCCTCTCGCTGCCCTCTATTTTGTCTCCTCTCCCTCTCAACAGGCGGCGTGCCACCTATGCGGAGTTGGATGGATGGTGGCACCCTCTTGCCCGGCGCCCATTTAACCCCCAGAACCGTGCAGATCCATCATCATACGACACACACAAACACACATAAGCAGCCCTAAACACTCATATCCCAGCGTGTGTTTGTCCTAAGCTCCTCCCCCTCAACCTCTTGCACTCTCCTCCCTCCACATGTGCTCATTATATTTGTCTGAATTTTAAAAGGCTGGTCTTGTCGCACAGTATTTTAAGTGCAGCGACAAAGATGCCAAGGATCTGTGCTTCTCCAGTTTGCTCTCACTCTGCTGGGATACACCTTGCTCACGAGAGCCACCTGCGCTTGATTCGAGACGTGAAAAGACAGAGGAGCTGTTTTAAATTATCGTTGTAGACAGGAGGCCTGTGCGGCGTTAAGGGAAAGCTTTGCAACAAGTACAGTTTCAGCAGAGCGGGTGTTTACTCAGCTCTCCATACAGTGACAGTAAAGGTAAAGGCAAACGTTTGATTTATTGTTGTCACAAACGTTTTAAGCTTTGAAAGCATCACGCAGTCAGCCCCACCTCCATGATTTGCATCTGGCGAAGTTATGTTCTTGTTTCGTCTAGTCCTCTTCTCTTGCCTTCCCAAGTCCGTTTGGCCCACTTCCAGAGAAACACCGACAGAGATTTCAGGGAGACACACACACATACGTAAATAAATACTCGAAGGAGGAAGAAAAAAGCAGCTGTTTTGTTTTCGTCGGGGTCATGAGCAAAGTGAAGCAAACGTGTTTTTTGCCTTTTTTTTTATTTGCACAAGGCTCTAGAGGTCAAGGTCTGATTTAATTTGTGATGTAAAGAAGATGGAAATAATTAAAGAGGAACCGAGAGGAAGTAACATAACAATGAGAAGCTGATCACGTTCGCTTTATGCTCTTTCAGGCATGATAGGCAGCTATTTCAGGACTTGCTCATTCATGTGTACAAGTGTTTACATGGCGATGGCAGCGTCTAATTAGTACTGATTTTGCCTGTTGAGAGGAGTTAAGTTGCTCATTTTAGGCATGCCAGCCATTGACCTGGGCCGTGTTCAATTAGCCCTGTCTGGTTATCATTGTTGAAGCTGCATGTCAAGTGGGCCTCTGTTTACCTCCGAAGCTGTTGTGGTGGTAACAAAAATGGAAATGTGTGTGTGTGTGTGTGCAAATGCAGTATTTGTAACTACTTAATGTCTTATTAGGAAAATTGTCAATTCGGGGTCAGTTTGACATAAAGTACTCGTTCACAGTCCTACATCAACGTATTATTTTGAACAGAATGAATAATGAATCAATAATTGGCCACGTGAAGCCATTTGGTCACCATCATCTTTCTGTTATTGGGTGAAGTTTCTTCAGCTCTTTTATAACTTGATAAAAGGAAATATTCACAGCGCGCATGTTGCATCACTAGTGTTTGCATTACTAGGCTTTTGTCGGTCTTTACACGGAAAAGTGTTTTTGTAGTTTTGAACAAATTTTTGTGTTGTTTTTGTGCTTCAAGACTTCTTGAGAGAAAAGAGACAGTGGAGTTAGCGGAGGAGAGAAAGCAGCAGTAGTGAGAATTTCCTTGCTTCGTTAATTGGCAGCTCTGTGGTACACTAAACACTGCACAGGCACACACACACACACACACACACACACAGCTGAATACTGTGACTGCTCCGAAGCCACTGCCTTATATTTAGTCAAGGGAGACCGGCCTGTGTCACTTTTTCTCTTGCTTAACCTCGCTCTTTCTCTTCCTCTCGATGTGGCTGTGTTGAAGAGGAGTCTCAGGGGAGGGCTTAACTCTGAGCCCTCGCCCCCCCTTCCCCTCCTTTCTCTCTCTCTCCCCCTCCACATCTTCCTCTCCTTATCGTCTGTGAATGGCGCGGCAGACTGTTGTTAAAAACTTAGTCCAGGCGACAGACACGGCCGCCGCCACCAACAGGCAACGCGATGCGTTCACGTTCACGTGCGCGTTCACGAGGCGCGTCTCTTTGAAATGTTGTGCGAACAAGCATCACAATTTTATATTTTTTCGCAGCAAAAAAGGCATGAAATCAATAGTTCACAGGAGGTGGATTTGAGGTCAGCGAAGGCTTCACACGCCCGTCCTTGCTCACTTCAGTTTGGAGAGTAATTCACACAAGGCCCTGCTTAAATTATGATGTACAACCTGGAAAATCACAGGGGCTTTTGTGTTGTCATGGTTATTGAGTGTTCGGTAGCTTCAGGGGAAATGGAGTTTGGGTGTGGAGGTGGAGGGGGTGTGCAGAAAGGAAAGGGGGGGCGGGAGGAATGGATGGGTGTGAGCGGGAGGAGGGGGTGCTATCTTAATTGCTTTCCGTGAATAATTTCAGTCCCCTAATTTGGCGATAATGACGGTGGCTGCGGCTTTTGTATTTATTTATCCAAACATTAATTGACAGGACTGACATTAGCCAGGGCGGTTATTGCGCATTTGATTGCGCACAAGGGAGCAAAGAAAATTACAGTAATTATCATTCTGATATGGATTATGAATATGCATTCCCACACTTAATGTCTCTGTCAGCATTTTAGCAACAACAAGGCACTCTGCCATGACAACAGCACTTTAGCTTATCTCCATCTCTGTTTCCCTAAACCCAA
>JBCAUF010000042.1:12005796-12019813 GCA_038406115.1 Haemulon aurolineatum
GTTGTTATGAACGGACATTAAAGTTTCTGTTTTTCGCAGGCGGAGGGAGAAGACAATTTGAAGAAGATGCAGCTGATGGAGCTAGCGATTCTCAACGGGACATACAGAGACAACAACATCAAAACACGTAAGTGAGCTGCCATGGACACAAACATCCACTGTTTAAGCAATTCATCTACTTTGCACCATACATAACTAATCTTTTCATAGATCATGCTTAATTATAGAAAACACGTAACACTTTTTTTCCCCTGTATTTCTCATTAACTAATGCTGTTTACCTCCATTAAATTAATGTGTAGTCAGATCTCCTGTGTACACACCATCATATTATCTCTGACCAGTAGAGGACCTCTCTCTCTCAAGCTCTCCAAACAATTCATGTTTACCTACCCAACCACGAGTAGGACAACTTCCATTTCGATCTACTCCATATTTCTTTCCTCTTCATCCATTCCTCCATCCATCCTCCTGCCCCCCCCCCCTTCCCTCCCCTGCAATCCAGATGCGATCGCTCTACATCACTTGCTGTTGGCGGACTCTTAAACTTTCAGCACATTTTGCCATATTCCACTTGCTCAACTCTGCATGTTAGTCACTAGCTCGCACATGTACAGCGTTTGCTCCCTAAGCACCGAATGCAATTTCAAAATGCACAATCACATGTATGATTTTGGGTATGGTTAATCTTTTGGAGCCCAAACGTTTTGCTTCTAGCACATAATCATCCAGAACATTTGAGTTAACGCTTTGTAACCTCAAACTTTAATTCAGACAATGTCCTTAACTGGGTTCTTCTATGCACATGGGCTCAAATTTATGAACTGAAACTCAAGAGTGATTCATTTCACTGTTTAATTTCCCTCATTTAACATCATCTCAAATGTTAAGACGTGATGAACTGGCCCACCACCTAACCGTAGTTACCGCTTGATTTAATAGAGCTGCCTATGGGGAAGCTTGTGTGGCACGGCTCACAGCACATGCTAATGCAGAAACACTTGAAAAATGATTTGTGTGTGTCCACCTGTACGTTATCCAACTTAAATGGACTGCTGACTCTGTTGGGGGGGGGGGATCGAGATATTTTAAGCTAAGTGGAGTTATGCTCCCATTGGTGCTCGGCGAGCTTCATATTCAGCCCAAAATGTGTGTGTCTCTCCTCTATATGCAGTCCTCAGCTCCATTTCTGTTGTGTATCCTCACCTGTGCCATCTCCTGTAGATGAATGTGTAGCTGCCATGGTGATCTGTATGCTTTGAATGCATTGGGATGACAGCAGCATTTTGTGCTTCTTGTGTTTTTTGGTGTGACGGGTTGTTGTTTTGTTTTTTTTAATTTTGTTTTGGCTATGTTGACTTTTCCTTTGCAACAGATTGTGGCTTTTGTGGTTCACCACCATGATCATTGCATGGACTAATTTTCCCTTTTGCCCCCCCTCCCTCCTCTCTCCTCTCTATCTGCCACTTCCCGTTCCCTCTTCTTTTCCTCCTTTTCCTCCTTTTTGTACTTTTCACCCTCCATCATCTGTGATTATGATCGACCACACAACACTTTTATCTTTTGTCCTCTTTCTTTCTTTCTACTCCTGTCCTTTGCTCTCTTGCTTATGGCAGCCACCCTTGCATTCTCTCTTGCAGCGGCGGCAGCGGCCGCTCAGGGCCCCCGTCTCATAGCGGCCCCCACGGGTCAGGTGTTGCCTCCCCCGGCACTCCGGCCCCCGACACCAGCCGGGGCCCCCATCATGAACCTCATCCGGCCCACTCAGATGGCTGCCATGCTGCCCAATGGCACCCCCACCCTGGTGCCTCCCACACCTGATGGCGGGCTAATCTACACCACCCCTTACGAGTACCCTTACGCCCTGGCACCCACCTCCCTGCTGGAGTACCCCATCGAGCACAGTGGGGTTCTAGGTAAGAGAGCCTGGGGGAGCATGGGTGCGGCAGGTACAGCGGCCAACTTTAGCCAGCCTGGACAGGAGGGCAGCTTGTTTTACCCCGGAGCTGGGGTGCTGGACGCGGCTTCCATGAGCCACAGTCAGGACTTGTTGAAAGGTAAATATGTCGTGTCCACCTGAGGATCAAAAAAAACAGACAAACTCACAGAGTGGATGTGCTGGGGAAGCTCTTGGTAATGGGATGACCAGCTATGTGGCTCATATGGACACTGTATTAAAATGGCAAAGGGGGACAGAAGTTACCTTGTGAGGGCTAGGCTCTTGGCAAGTTCTCTTTTTTTTTCATAATTTAGACCAAGGTTATTTCACTGTTTTTTAGTTCAGCTCTGGCCAAACAGTTATGCTCTCAGGTTTACATTGCCCTTTTTTCCCCCTGCAAGGTTGATATAGGAGGACTTTTGCCTCGGTGTGAAATGAGGCACGCTGTCAGAAACGCGCTCACATACACGCAGCCTGCTCTCTAACCCTTTCATGCACTGGCCTGGAGGCATATTCAGTCTGGCGGCAGATCCCCTCGGATTTCTGCAGCTTTTGAAATCATTTCTCCGCGCTGTTCTCTGCAGGCAGGCCTTGATGCCTGTAGATAGTCCCTCTCTCACTCCCACTGGGGATGTTCATTAAATTCCTCCAGTCTTCCCTTTTTTCTTCCCCTTCGCCTCTCTCCATTGTCTTAGCCTCACCCCTCTTGAACTTGAGCTCTGTGCTAATACCTGACGCTCCCCTTAGTCTCTGTGTCAGGAGTACAGTTCAGTATGAGGGTCTATATATTCCATTGATTCATTTTTTTTTTTCTCTCTTAGCCCAACACATCTGCTACCAAAGAGACAACTGAGCGTCTATTGATGGAATAGAGTCTGACATGAACACCATATGTTATATTGAGGCCGCGGTTAACACGAGTAAAAGCCGCTTTTTGCCGCTGCTAAGACAGAAGAGGCCTTTGTCAGTCGCTTTCCGGCTTTAATTTGACACAGCGCTCCTCTAATGTTGTCCGCGGCATCATCTGGCAGCGGCAGACACGAGCGTGATTCTAGCTGACCTGTGTATTTGAGGCGCCTCTGGGAGTCATGTGTAGAACAGACAGGGGGGCAGCTGACTGGCTTTTCTCTCTTTAACTTGCAGGGTTACACCAGCTTAGTGCATTTTATTTACTCACACTATCGATCGGTGCCTTCAGCAACACGGGGCCCTGTGGAACACACACTCGCTCTCACGCTCACACACACTCATGCACTTGGCTCGGCATGCCCCGCGCGCTACTGTATCTAGCCGCCATTGGCTCGTCGAAGAATGAGGAAATGTCAGGCCATCTGCTTCTTCAGAATAGTGTAGGTGGCTGCGGAGTTATAAGCCAAAACTCGCTCTTTAACTCGACAATGCCAGAACAAAATCCTCGTCGAGTTTCGTAACTTAGCTCACATGTCCCCCTCTTCCACAGAGGGAAGGATTTATTTTTGTTAACTCCTGCACGCATTTCATTTTACTTGAACATGCACTGACACACGAGCGGTTTTGTTTGTGTCGTGTACGCGAGGCAGTTTGGAGCGCCGCGGTAGGAAGAAATCAGTTGTGACAAATATAGGAGGAAAATGACAGCCTCTGCCGCCAGTGAACAGATTGACCTGGAGAGAAATGGTGAAAGAGGGAAAGAGAAAATGAAGGAGAGGGGGAGAGGCAGGTGGTGTCTGGCACTATTCAATTACCATCAGAGCTGTATTGGATTTCCCCACCTTTCAAAATAAAGAGACAAATTTCTCTCAATCCCCCTCTGGATCCCAGAGGAAGAATCACATTATTTTTTTTCCCCCAGACAGCCCAGGAGCCTGTACCCTTTACCTGTCCCCTTTTCAAAGAGTCCTCCATATAACTCTGAGCACTGTGGAATTTTATTACTTAAGTTATGCATTTTTAAATACCAACTTAAACTCCAAAAAAGATGTATTATTTTTTTCTACTGCATTTTTCTACACGTAAGGAAAAAAAAAAAGATATGCGTGGTGTGTCTATATGTATTATATATCTGTATTATGTTGATATTCTGTGTATTGTTGTATTATCCAAGCATTATAATGATAATGGTTAAAAATGTGAATGTTATTACTGTAAAAGATGACTGTTTTTCCCCTGCTCAAAGTGAATGGTTTCTAACCTTGTGGACCTGTTACAATCTAGGTGCAATGGCTACTAAAGTGAGACGGCATGACACGCGGGTCCATCCTTACCAAAGGATTGTGACCGCTGACAGAGGTCAGTTTAGTCTCCTAGCTACACTCTGCTATTGACTGATGAATTTCAATGATTATTATGCCTATTATTATGCCTCGATGCCTTAGTTGGGAATTTGTATATTGTCTGTATTGTATTTTTTGTTTTCCTCCCACTCCCCCCCACCACCACCTTTTCCTACCCCATACATCCACACACCAGCTAAATGGTTGCTTGTGGTCTGCACATTTTGTTTACATTTAGTACTTAACATATACAGTATACGTAGACAGTGTATATGTCAAAGCTCAGGCAAAAGTGATCTTAACAAGCTTTTGGTTCATGCAGCTGTGAAGCCAGGACAGGTAGTACTTTGCAGGCAGTGTTGAAGGTGTATAATGACATTCCTCTGATGTGAGATTAGAGCCTAAAATGGGGCAGGCTTGTTCCCATACATGATTTATCTCCTTGGCTCATAAGGCGCAAAAGAAAAAAAAGGAGAAACATTTCTATACTGTATCTGAGAGAGGTAGCAGGCAGAAGACGAGTAGCCACGCTGCTACCAGGCACCATTTCACCTTGAGATTTAAATTTATTTTGCGTTTTTATTTTTCTATGGAAGATAGATACGCACAGACATAAGCTGAGGTAGCTTGCATTCTCTCCAGTGTATTGCAAATAGATTGAAATAAAGCTAAAATACATTTTTTAATATTTCAGTTGTACATGAGGTACTGTCATTTTATATTTGAGCATTTTATATCAAATGTATTTATGGTTCTTGTGTATATTTATATTATATAAAAATATACTGCTAAATAAAGAGAAAGAATCGGAAAACATCGATTCATCTATTCATTGCACATTTACCACTAGTCACAGTTATCCCTCACATAACATTAGTTATTGTAAGTCTCCTTACCACTAATCACACTGTTTGTAACTTGCACTCCAACTTGACAGACACTAAAACACTAGATTTTTGTTTTTCTTATTGTGTTTGTCTGTTCAACCTCTCTTTGCTTCTGTTTTTTTTTTGGTATTGGGGGCAATGTGCGCTTAAATTAAACCACCAAAGCTACCTGATTCAGGGTGGGGGCTTGTAGTAGTTGGGATCATGATGTGACAACGTCATGATTATGATGAGATTAGCTGGGTTCATCTCACATTGGCAAGGGATTTAGGAGCATACATAAGAGATTGCATTCATTTTATTGTTAAAATGATGTCATTCCAGTCTCTTCTTGCTGACACTAATATCCTTTCTATCTTTTTTTTCTGTTTGTTTTGTTTTTGTTTCTAACCACCTAGCCGCCACCGGCAACTAACACATGACCTTCTGACCTCTGAACTCTTCACCCAATGACGAGCCGCCCCAAGCCTGCCTGCTGATCAGTTAACTGGTAATTGCCTTTTGCTAGCCTCTCGGACGCAAGTGAGAGAGAGAGAGGCGCCTGCCCGTACAGTTACCCTAACACGTTCTGACAAAAAAAATAGAAACCAACGCAGAATCTTCACAGAAACACAACAAAACCCAACAAAGTTGTGTAATATTCATTTTTTCCCTCTGTTCATTGAGTTCAATTCCCATTCTTTCTCTTTCTTTTTCTTCATGAATCATATACTGGGTGGATGTGTTTGTGGTATTACTCATAAATCTGCACTGAATTATATAGCAATAAAGACCCCCACCCCAACCTGCCCACCCACCCTCCTGTAATCGCTCTAATTTGGTGACCTCACTTGTATGAATCAAAGATCAAATATCTATTTGACGCAAACCGTTGGGTTTCAGAGTAATGACATAATCCCCCTCAAATGTAAGAGGCCCCCTCCCGCCCCACCTGCCCCCACCCTGTCCCAACCACCCACCTATTTGGGAGAGAAAAAGAAATAGAAGGAAAGAGAACATACACTCACATTAACTTGTTTAATTTCTGTCATTTTTCACATGTAGTGCAGTTGTTGAGCTCTAAGATGTAATTATGAGCTGACACATTCTGGGTGTGCACCTCCAAACAGCTTTCTGTCTGTTTTTAAAAAAGCATGGCTGAAATGATTGCAAAAGGAGCTTTTTATGATTTGTGTGTTTTTTTTTCTTCTGTCTTGTTTTTTGTTTGTTTTTTTTCTTTTGAGTCATTTCTCCACTTGATTTTGGTTTCTCTGTTGTTCATATTTGACTAATTAGCCTTGACTAGCCAAACTAGGGCAGGTGGTTATCTCTGGAAACAAAACGCAATCTGATGTTTGATGCAGGCTGCAGAAAGAAAGAAAGATAGACAGAAAGAAAGAAATGATGAAGGGCAGGGTAGGTCACTATTTGGGATGATGGGTCTCTGTGTGTGTGTGTTTTTAATTAATACTACAATGAAAGTAGGGTGTGCTGAGGCTTCGGGGACATTGGAGCAGTGCTTATTAGCTACTGACCATTGCTACGCCCCCATCCACACTACATCCATTATACAGTGCCTGATGTATTTAGAAAAAAATATCTCGATGAGTTAGCTGAGCTGTGATCGAAAAGACAAAAAAAAAGTATTAAGTGTGCATATTTAGCCAAAGGGTTTTCCAATGAATTATATATCTGCAATTATGCATCTGTCTCATAGAGGGCTCTCTTTGTGATTTTAGAGTTTGGAAAGGTGTGAATTTGTGGTGCCTGCCTTCAGCTGGAACAGACAGCCAGTCAGTTAGATGATTTTTCACACATTAATACTCTATTATTTCTTTCTGAGGAGGTGAATGCAGACAATTAACACTAAATCAACATGCTACTCAATTACAGTACATTGCTAGGGGGAAGGGCACTTTGAAGTTCTGTACATAAATGCTTTTGTCATGAAACCTGGCATCCATTTTGAGTTGTTTCATCAGCCACATTGCCAAAAGAGTGTTCATTAGTTTATTTTTAATTTTGCATCTCAACATTTGGCCAATTTTCTTTGATTATAAATGTATTTTTATTTTTACTCCCAGTTCATTTTTAGTTAGGACATCAGGTAGGCATAATCTGAGCCTTCCTGCAAATAAAAAAAAGCATTTTTCTAGTGATGAAACATTTATTTTGAACACATGACAAACCATCCCAAAGCGCATCCACAATGTGTCACACCTCCCTGTGATCGTAGTCTAGCTCCTGAGCCCACAATCTTTTGTTCAACTCTCTCAAGAAAAAATAGGATGTGAAAGCCATGCCTGCCTGTTCAAATTGCTTTATACATACGTCTTATATATATATATAAATATATATATAAATATATAAAAATGTAGATATCTGTCATTGCATATACAAATACAGAAGAGAACAAAACATAGATAATTTTACAGGGTGCTGGAGAAGAGAAAAAAATTGAAAAATCTATTTTTGGCAATTTTAGCTTTTGATACTTTACTTGCAGTTACAAAATCTGAAAAAATAAAATAAAAAAAAAAGTTTAAAACAGTACAGTGGGAAAACAGAAAAACCGCGTGGGTGAGGAAAAAGTGCTGTTACTTTGGATATGATTGGAAAGGAAGACGAAGACCAAAACAGTCATAACCCTTGAAACGCTAGCGAGGATCAGAAGTGAGACAGACGCCTAGAGAGTTTTAAAAAGGATCAAATCAAAGTGCCTTATCAACAGTGGTTTCTGTTTTCTGAGTATTCCAGTTGTGTTCAATAATATCCAGCACCCACAGAGATGGCGCAGAGAGGAATGGCTAGTGTTCCACGCTCTGAATAGTCGAGCAGGGTAGCTCCCACCATATCGTGGTGTTACCGAAGTTATTCTATGCAAAAAGAATAGCAGTCGTTTTGACCAGCTAAAATATGTGCCATGGTTTTGTCTTCCTGAAATTATTATTTTTTTCTTTTTCCTTGACTTGATGGCCCTTTACTCTGCTGTATGTGCAGGTTTTGTTCTCTTTTTATTTAGATTTTAATGATCATATGAAATATTGTCTTGATTTATTGGTGACTGTGACTAACTTCCTAGAACAAATTGAACTGCCAATAGCAATGCAGTAGTCTGCCAGAACATGTTTTGATCATGAGCTGAGAAAAATACATAACATTCAAGGGAAACGGATATGAAAAGAGGTTGGGAGTCGTCCCCCCCGTTGGCACTCGGCCCGCTTGTTTCAACAGCTGCAAACTGAAAGCATCCGGTCCATGTCTCTCGATGTCAATTTGACAACAAACTATCAATACAATCACGAGATTTATAATGGACAAATGAAATGCTGGATAATGAAACAAGCAACTCTATTTCACAGCCAAATAGTTTTCAGTTATTGAAACAACTGACAGTTTATTGCTGGAAGGTGAAATAAACTCGTAATATTAAATTGAGGAATTCTTATATCCCAATATTACCCTTGGCAGTTTGTTTTTTCTATTCATAGCTCTTTCATCATGCTGTTACACCGAAAGGTCAATGAATTTTTCTTTCTCAGTGTTATTATTTTAAATTGAAATGCAATATTAAAGTGGAGCAAGAGATGGCTATTCAGCATTTGACAGTATTAAGAAAATTCCCTCTGCAATGTTACAACTTGCTGTGTCATTGTGAAAGGCTGGATAAGTCCATCAGGTGAAAGGTTAACTCTATACCTACCGTATTCTCTCTGGCCTGCCTACTACATGTATGATAATGTAATTAACAGCCATTGTTACAGGTTTATAATGTATTTTTCTAATCTCATTTTATATGTATATTAATCATGTTTCTGAGTGCTTTTTTTTTTTTTTTTTTTTTTTATGAAACCCACTGCAACTTTCCCCCCCTTCCTAAACTGTCCTCTCTCCACCCCCCCACCCCCCACCCCCTCCCTTCTCTTTTACATCTTGAAAACTGTCTCTTGTGGGGAGTGTTGCCTTTTCCCTGTTATATTTTGTTTTGTTTTCTTGCCAATTCCCAGCTTGTTTAACTCATTAGCTACTTTATTAGTTTTCTTGTCATAAGTATTTTTACATGCTTGCATTTAGTTTTCATGGTGTATGCTGTTATTTTTCTTATTAACCTCTTGGCATTTATTTTAATAAAACATTCTTAGTAAGAATTTTACTAACTTGCTGATATTTTGTCTTGTGTTTTTAACCAGTTTCATGAATGTATTACCTTTGGTCTGGTTCACGGACTAACACAATTAAAACTGGTGTCTGGCCACCACTTACACTGACTGACTTGACACGCACACTACATGAACACACACTCGCACACTAGCCAACTCTGCACATATGCTCCACATGAAATTACTCAGCGCGCGCGCACACACACACACACACACTCTCACACACACACTCACACTCACACACACACTCAACCTAACTGGAAACTGCACGAGTTGATAAGCGTCCCCCTCACTCCCGCTCACGCACCTCTCACCTCTGTGCTGGAGAAAATCTGCTGACACTCTTCATACTTGCCCTCCCCGCTCAGTTCCAAACGCCGCTGCTGTGTCTCGTCGCTTCTTGTTAGAGACAACTCTTTTGTTAGTCGTCCTGTCCTTCTGTGTCACTTACCCCCCCACCCCGCCCCACTCTCCTCTCCCCCCTTCCGTGAGATGACGGGAAGTGCCGGGGGTGGGGGTGTGAGCTGCACGTTACTTGAGGTCACTGGTTAACTGCTGGGTGAACTGTTCCCTCTTTTAACAAAGCACACTTTTGATTTCAAAAGGCTGATTTGTCTGCACACAGTGGTTAATCCCTAAAGATTAAAAACCCCATTTTCCTCTTTCTCTCAACTATTAGTTAGTGCAGGATAATCTCTGCAAAAACACTGCATATTAGTCATCTCAAAAGGATTATTTTTTTTTTACTGTGAATTATGCAGAGCAGGACATCTCATCTCAGCACACGTTCTCGATGTTGTGAGTTACTTACAACAGACACTCTGGGGGCAAATTTTTAGATGACAGTCGTATAGATAGTCTAAAGCTGTCCCCAGTCTTTTTTTCCTCCATTGCTTCCATGGCTTGTTATGCCTGGATAGCAGCATTACAGTTATCACCAGCTGTTGTCTGTTTGGTGAACACTTCTCCCCATTCGGCTTATTGATATAATAGCTAATACTGGGCCATTTGGGAGCATCCATAATGCTTAGACACACACCAGTGCACCATGCCAATATGAAGTATTTTGGGATCAAAACAACCTTACTATTCCTTCCAGTGTAAAATGCTGATATGGCTTTCAGCTAGCTAGTATTTATTGTTTTTTGGGGGGAAGTTTTTTTTTTTTTTTTAAAGCTTGAAACACTGCCAGTGTGTGTTGTTCATTCTACTCCGGTGTCAGTGCTCTCGTCCCTGGGTTCGTTCAGCTCTCTTCTCTCTATTCAGCTTTCTTCCTCCTCCACTAATTCAAGGTATTGACACTGACACACAAGCAAAAGATTAACTTCATTAATCCTGATTATTACTTTAACCCACTGAGTGATGCCTCCAGATTTTTTTTTCCCTTCTTTCCCCCCCCCCACCCTTCCCTTTTTTTTAAATCTGCACAACAAAAGCAACTTGGCCTTAAATGTTGCAAATTCTCTTCATGTCTCAGCAAGCAAAGAACAAGGATTAAAAGTGTCTAACATCAAACTTAACATTTCTCTCCTCGCTGGAATTAACATTCAGTGTCTTTGATCTGAAAACGGGTGTTTTCGCCTATAACACCACACCAGCAAGTAGAGACAGAGATTGGATTACTGGCAGCGAACCCAAATTGTTTTCCCTGCTTTTATACATTTGGTGCTGAGAGCCATAAGCTTTTTATATTTGTTAATGTAGGATCAGCCTTTAATGTTTGATTGGCTCCTTTGTGCCGTGATGAGCAACTTGAGCTATAGTCCGTCCATTAGCAGTCGATGTATTTACGCCATCACGAGCCTCGCCTTTTGATATGTCGGAGAGGGTTTCAACCACCTAGCTGAAGGAAAAGACAACAAGAGGCGAGTTGTTTTCCACAGCACAATATAACAAACACTGCCTGAAAATATTGCATCTGTGAGTTTTTAAAAAAAAGTGCCTTTTTTCCCTGAGATTGGGAAATTATATATTTTTATACTCTATCAAGTGCCAATTTTCTGTCTCCCTTTATCTTGCCAAAAGCTTTTTTGTTGAGCACAAAAAAAAACTAAATGCCCACGCTTTTTTTTTCTTGTACATACGCCTTACAATAGAAACTGGGAAAGTTTAACCAAAAATTGGGAATTTGGTCACACACGTTTCCCACCATTAAGCTTTGGCTTAATGGCTCCTGTTTCAAATCTGATCAACTGAGAACGATTGATTGGACCACAGTATGCAGCAAACGTCCGTTTCGCATACTGCTGCCGAGTTCTCAGCGCCTTTCCAAATCTGTCGCAGGGCATTCAGTGTATTTATCTACTAACTACCTTTTCACCTGTCAATCTTTTATTTTTTCTTCTGTTTAACAAACATTCCTCCAATGAGTTAAACGGCAGGTTAACCAATCAGTATTGGTCTCAGCGATGTAGCACTCAGGTGGTTAAAGGGCAAATGCTACCAAAATACAGAACAAGAAAAAATTTAGCCCCACTGGATTTTTATTTTTCTTCTTTATTTTATTTTTTTTTTTGACTGTGATAAAAGTATACTTTTTTTCCTAAAATTATACTAGTATGGTATATACTGTAAGTTCCTCATCCATATAGTGGTGCACTAAAATCTGTGAGATTTTTTTTTTGTGGAGTTGTAAGTTTTTATGTGAAGTAGCCTTTATTTTGTTTTGTGTTACCTTGTTTTTATAGAGGGTTAGACTGAGAATTTTGAATAGGGTGTAAAACATGTAATGCCAGTTTTTGTTGCTCACACCAAAAAAAAAGAAAAAAAAAAGAAAAAGAAAAAAGGAAAACAAATGTCATGTGTGCAATAAAGAACCATATTTACAAGCTTCCCTCTGACTGCTGTACCTGGACTGGTCCTTTGCTTCTGCACTCTGCTTCTTTGTCGGTGACATCATTTCTTTGGATTTGCTGTGACTTTTTTGACGTTTAAAGGTAGGTGCGCCGCATTTGCAGAAAATAAAATGTGAAAGTTCAGCCCTGGCAAAATAACTCTCGTTTAAGCCCTCAAAGTGAGATCAAGCCCTCTCTTGGATTTCAGTGTGATGCTGGTGAATTGTTGGAAATGTTGACCTTCTGCGAGGGTCAGAGCAAAAGCTTTCTCACTGGAGATGGTATTTAGCGGGCAAATCCATTTCAGGCTGAAGTCATTTTAAAACTGACTTTTAAAGTCTGGTCTGAGGAACAACCGGCACATAAATCCTCAGTATTTCTCTCCGATCTAGTCCAGTCAATCACTCTGCACCTCCAGCAACAGTGTGTGACAGATGGCATGGAGTGGCGTGGGCATCAGGTTAAACGTTCACCCGTCTTCCACAAACTGGACACTGACACTACGTAGAGACACATCCGTTTTAATAAAGGCCTTCGATACACAGTCTGCATTTCATTCCTACACACGGTGACCTCGCCCCAGAGGTCAACCACTCACTCAAAAGCTGCACGTCGCGCTGAATGAGAATATTGCAATCATTAAATGTCAAACATCAGTCAAAATTTTTCCTCCAACGCTGAGATCCTCATAAAAGGTATTTAAAATTCATTGTTTCAAGCCTCCAACAGCATGATAAAATTGATTCATTGATCTCAGACTCTGATGTTAACCCCGATACTCACGAAATAAATTATCACAGTGATACAGCCAGACTAGTTTTAATGAGAAGTGCCAATAAAGGAAAATTATTTTGAACATGACAGAAAATGACACACTGTTTTGGGGTCAAAATACAATGGATTCTAATAACATATTGTGCATGTCTTTGTCTGAAGATTACTTTTTGGCAAACAAAAGAATATTTGCTCATGTAAGACCAAAGTAGCATAGAAAACATGGAAAAAGGCTTTCCGGCCTTTCCTGTGATATGTCACCTTAATCAAATGTGAGGAAAGTGTTGCCAATTCAATACAGGGGTTAAATAAAGACACATCTCTCAGATCTGTGGTCAGAGGAGTGTATTAGTACCCAAACACTATCCTGGCAGTCATTTCACAATAAGAAATGCTGCGGCTAATGTGCTGCTGTCATCTCAACTCTATTTATTATATTAATGCTTAAAAACATGAGCATAAATTAGATTCATCGATTCATCGTGACAAACCCATTTTTCTCCGCCTACTCTGTGATGTCAGCGTGAGACGTCCTCTGTGGGGAACGAGCGCATCCTCGCAGACATTCACCCTGATGATCAGACGCACCATGTCAACCCTGGGTTACCGTAGGGGGGGAGGGGGAGGTCTCAACCCAGTAATGGGAGGAATGGCAACCTGCTGCTCGAATGGGAGATCATCACTTTCCTCCCCGTCAAACGGATGCAGTCAGTGCTGTGTTTACTGTTTCACCAGTGTGCAGCTTCTCCGGGTTTCCTGATCCTCACTTTCACTACGCATGTGATTTCCTTTAAATACACAGAGTTTGTGCACCGAGTTTCACTCCCAGTTACTTCTTCACTGTAACTTAGAAAGTGCTTGAACTGTGCCGATGTACAGTCACAATCTCCTCTATTTGGTGCAGCAATAAAAAAAAAAAAGAGAGAGACTTTGAAGTGGACGTCTCATTAGGCCTCAAACCGGCGACTCGGCAAGAAAAAAAAAAGAAAAAAAGACTCCAAACGACAGGGACAAATCTTCCTCTCTCCACCTCCCCCCTTCTCTCTCTCTCATCCTCTTGCTGGAGGACGGTGCTGCTGCTGATGCTGCCGCTGCCACCGCCGCCGCCACCGCCGCCGCTGAATAGGACAGTGGGGAGTAACGGTTCACAAGGGGGCCGCTGGAAGTGACTTTAATGTCATGCAGGAAGCGG
>JBCAUF010000042.1:12038083-12051812 GCA_038406115.1 Haemulon aurolineatum
CTTGGCCGATGAGAGAGGTCTTGGTTTGGGTTTATAAAAGCACTTGAGACTGGGAAAACATTGTAGTGATTTGCTCGCAGTGGTGACAATAAAAGATATATGGTTGAATTATTGGAACAACTGTGGTCCTGTTAATGACCTCTTTATTGGAAAAGGGAAATGAAAAGTGGTCTGAGTATTCGTCTTTTTCTTTGTTGTAACTGTTACAGAACTTTCTCACTTGAGCATTAACAGATGTTATGTTGGGGCACTTGGGAGGACATGTCAAAAACCCCAAAATATCAAACTATTTCTGTTGTTTACAGCGAAGACACCACAGTGCACTCCCTATTACACTCGCCCCCTTCTCCATTGAGTGTTTAACTCTCACATTTTAATGCTTTAATGGTAATGATCATAAAATTTAATCCTCGTTATCTATTATTTCAATTTATGTATACTAAACTTAATGCATTTAAAATTAGCACGCAATAACTCCTTACATGCATGACTTGTGTCCCCTTGTTTTATCGCGCAGGGGGGGGGGGCAATAAAGAGTATTACAACTCAAATACAACTCTGTTGCTGTTAACCCTGTTAGCTCTGGCTACAGACGAATGAACACACTCAGTAAACACTTTTCGGAGCGACTCAGCTGTGGACCGAGAATCCTGTTTGTGCGTTCAGCGGGAAATCTCAAAGAACTCATTTGGTAAAAGCACACAATGTGTGTACGTGAATGTGCGAGTGTGCCTGTGGTGCTTTCTGCATGCCAAGGCTTCAGAAGCTACCTGTTCTCCCAGAACAATTAAGCCAAGCCTCTTTACAGTATCTCCGCTCCAATTAATTTTAATATTTAAACAGCCATGCAGAGACTTCTGAACCCACTAACGCAAGATTAGAGTAAACTCAATTAAATATTGATGGCCATAAATAAACATTCTAATTTGGAGAGCTGCCATGGTGCGCAGTAAATCAAGGGAAAAAAAAGGTTTCAGCTGAAATGCTATGCTTATTAGCTGAGCAAATGTTGAACCGTGGGGTCAGGAGAGGAGGTGAGAGGAAGGACAGAGGATTAATGTGGAAGGACGTCACAGGGGGCAAGTGGGAAGAAAAACAAGAAGGCGTACTGCAGATGTTTCATCACTGAAACATTGCGGCAGCTGTATTTGGAGATGTGCACACGACTGCACCTATCAGGATTCAGTTTTTAGTCAGGTTTAAAGCTGCAACGCATCGCTTTTCACATGCTTTAGCTACAGATTATGTGTTTCACGCGCTTCTTTTTTGTCAGCATGCATTGGAAATGTCACACAACAAGTGACCAGCTGGTGATGTATATATAATTTACTGCAACTCCAACGTTGGATGGCACAGGTGAAACATCTTTCAGTGCTTGTACCTGCAAAGTAAGCAAAGAAATGAAAAGCTTTTAGTGTTTCTACATAGATGGAGCAGATATGTCCCAGCTTTTCGAATTCGACTTTCAAGGGCAATTTTCAAACACCTTTCATCGCTCTGTTGCTGATTGCATTACAACCTCGCATTTCATGACAGCTTCCTCTCACATCTTCTCTCCTGTTAAAACACATCCAGTTGTTGGTCTTTTTTGTTAAATAGATGCATGGGAAGAGTGAAATAATTAGTAGCCTAATTATATCAAAATGCTGGGTATGTTAGTTAACAGCCACCAAGGCTAAGACAAAGAAAAAAAAGAGTATATTAACAAAGGTGCTGCTAAAAATAAGACTGCAGTAGAGAAATTCTTTCTTTGCAGCACAAAAAGTGTGTCACTTTCTCCTCACATACAGTAATAATGTCTGTTTCTTTTAGAGCAAACACACACAATCTAACCAGTTTTTTTTTCAAGGATTTTCTAGCAGAACTCATCATATTCAAACTTCCTCGACCTGCAGAGCACCACGCGCTGTACGGAGGTGTTTACCACAGAAAAGCCTTCTGTGACATTATAATATCCCACCTTCATCCTTCGTGCCCCTGGAATAATTTTGTTTTTTATCTAAAAAAGACTGGAAGATGTTACTGAACTTCCTGGTAGAAAACAAGTCCTTGAGAGGCTGTCCACGTGCTCGGCTCTGACTGACAGTGAATCATTCATGGAGCGCTGGAAACATGATGAGAGCTTGATTAAGGACAGGGAGAGATGGGCTCCAATGTTAAATCAGTCCAGACTGAGGGCTGATTAGACGAGAACTTTTACATAAAAAACTGGAGCTGAGAAATCTTCCATCAGACAGGTCGGCGGATCTCCACAGAACTGGCAACTTTTTAAATGGTGAAGGTCATAACACGCACATATTTATCCACTGGCGCCCCGCTCATAATTAAACTCGTAATTATACGAGCTCGTAAAGATTATTTCTCACCATTGCCCATGTTAATGCGTTGCAGTGTTTCATGCATGCGGTGTGTCATCACGGCGGTGCCACCTCCATGCAAATGTGGAATCAAAGGCAAACACATGTACGCGCAGACAGAGACACACACATTTAGAGAGATTTTTTCATCCTCAAGCTCATGAATTCATAAGACAGTGTGTATGCCGAGCAGAGCAGACTAACATGACAGCCTCCTGACAGCTCCCGTACACAGGCAGCCTGCTCTGTGTTTTAGATATACAGTGTATTTTGAAAGTTATTCAAGAGCGAGGGGGTTGGTGGGGGTGGGAGCAGAAACACCACATGAATAAATAGAAATCAAACATTCAGCGGCGGTGGTTTTGGCACTTTGAGTGGAGATGTGTGTGTGGGGCGGGGGTGTGTGTGGGAGGCGGGGGGGGGGTATGGCAAAAGGGTTTGACAAGGGGGCCACGACGGGCAGCAGCCGCTGTCAGAGCGCCAGGTGGTGATGCGTGAATTGGGGTTGGGGAGGAGGTAGGAGACGTGACGCGCTGGATTCCTCCGCCGGTCGCTGGAGAGGAGCGCCGGGGCCTGGGAGGGGTCCCTGAACACACCGTCCACCTGTCAGAGCTCTGGGCCGGCTTCACACACGCTCACACGCATGATAGCAGACATGCAAGTGCCCCTTCATGTGGACTCCCGAAGACACAAAGTCATTTGACAGGCTGTGGTTAGAAAGCAGAGGGGGGGGGGGACCTGCCCGACCCCGTGGGTGGACAGTGAGAAAAGTCACAATCCAGACGTCACGAAAAAAGGATCCGGGAATCGAAAAAGGCCGAACATTTAGTGCCCGTCGATCATCACAGAGCCGGATCCAACCAACACGTAAGGCTCGGTCTGCTTGAAATGAGCTCGTTTGTAATAAAATTGTAAAGCTGTGCTGCGTGACTGACTATATTGACATTTCAAAATAAGTAATCACAGAGAAGATTAGAAACAACAGAGCGGCTGCCCCTGACTGTGATCAGGCAGGCTTACGTCATTGCTCTGCAAAGGCACACTTTCCCCCCTGGCATTAACAGTCATCCACTCTGGAAACCGTTTTGGAAAAGCGGCATATTTGAGCGGTTACATAAATTGTGACTCTCCGAAAAAACACTCCCCCCTTACCCTGACGGAAAGGTGTAAAGGGAGGAGGTTTCAGAAACTGTTCAACGGTTCGAGTAGCACCTCTTTCGACGCGCACCGACGCCCACAGCCCGACTGATTTCTGTTCTGGTTCTTTGACTCTGTCATAAAAACGCATTAAGAGAACGATTTCCACTGATTTCATTCATCACCTTTCATCTAACGCGCATGCCAGATGAAAGCACACGTGTCCTTGAGTTTGTCTAATTTGTCCTATCCCTTTGAATATTAATGCGCGTTCTTGTTCAAGACACAGCGTCAATGTGTTGGGTTTCTCGATAGTGTAGCTCTAATTAGCTATGTTTACCAAATGAGAAGACATGAGAAGAGCACGAAACACCTTCGGAATTACTTCAAAACCTACACACCGAGTTCGATGCACATTTTAAACGCTACTTTCGCAACTTCCTTGACTTAATCTCTTTATTTGTGACTAGATTTGCCTCAACGCATGTCACAGTTTCAATTTGTGTTGGTGTTTTTGGACTGTATTTAGTACCATTTTGTGAAAGTTTGTTCATTTTCTTGTAGCCAATGTTGTGAAAGTTACCCATCTCAAGAAATCTGTGGCTAATTACATGGCCCCAATCCTGAGCTAGTTGATCAATCCTGTGATAATTATTCTTGTGTCTCAGTTTACAAAATATATAAAACATTGGCTGCAATTTCAGATCACAATTCCTGCATAAATCAATATTAATGTCGCAAATCATAAGGGCCCTAAATTTCAGAATATAAGCTTTCATTTGATGTTGCTCCCATCTCTCTCGCTCTCTCTCTATCTGTGTGTGTCTGCCTCTTTCTGTCTCTCTCTCCATCTGTCTCTTTGCATTTCCTGAGGGAGAAGCTGGACAGTGGGCAGAGTGTTTTTTGGAGTCGGCATGGGAAGCGAAGGCAAAAGGCAGAGGGGGGGAAAAAAAAGCTTCCATTCACAGCCCCATAATACTCTATTCATGAAGCCCCATGTGCTTTTATTATTTAAAGCATTCTCCCAGCACAGAGAGCTCCATCCTGTCTCATTGTGAAGCCATCATATGAGGAGCTATTTCCACAGTAGCAAAAAATAGTCCTATTTGTGAAATACTGATTATCTAAAATGGGACCGCGGGGCCCCGATGGTAGGGAATACCGGATTCCACAGGCGTCCACGTCCCACTGGTGGATTATGATTTTTTTTCCCCCCTCCCTCCTCTCCCTCATCTTAACTCTGCTTGATATCATTACACAAGCCTTGGATTCCAACTGTCAGAAAATGCAGACTGTAATGCATCACTTGTCAGCGTGAAAATATATAATTATGCTCATCTAACAAGTTTTCAAGGCCAAATGGAGGTAATATCTCTTGTGTGAAACAATAATCTTGCAATGCATCAGTGTAATTGAAAAAAAAAAAAATGCTACATTTGCTTATTTGTCACCTTGCAGGAAATGTGCTGTGTTGACAGCTGGAGGGAAAGAGAAAAAAAGTTGCTGAAAGGATGCCAATAATTAGCTTTGTGTGGGTTTTTGTCCCTCTCATTTGTATTACAGCGTATTGTCTTTCTCATCTGTATTGTTTGTTTGCTGAATGGTGCCATGATCGCCTGTACCTCGACACCCTGCACCTATTGTTGCCACAATCAAATCGCATAAAAGCCAGACTAATTGAACATGTATCGATGGCAAAGCGGCGCTCCGGCTCTCCCTTTTGGCAGCTCCCCTGGCAGCTGACTGCCACGGCGTCACGCGAGGCGCGCGATGCCGCGGAGAGGACGAGACGCTCTCACTTGCACTGCGAGAAGACGCATCCGGAGACGGAGACGGAGACAGACGGGGATGTCTGCACGAGGAGATGAAGTTCGACCCCGGGCAGACAGTCGTGCACTGTAAGGAGAAAAGAGAAGGAACTGGAAGGTTTAACAGCTACCTGTCACATGCACTGTATGCGCGCAATCAGGACGATAGTGCTAAATACTGGCAATCAGAGCAAATTCATCAGAGCCCTCTTTCCCTGCCAAGGAAGGCAGCACACTGTAATTATGTAGGCATCAGCCTCTGCGACAGCCACCCGCGCTAGTTGTAATTTCGCCCAATTTACGTTCGAAGGCTTCAAAGGGCCTATAATTTGAATCCCTTCAGCTTTATGGTAATGTGTTAGCATTGACTGTCGCACCTTTTGTGCTCGATATAAAATGAGCACATGTGTTGAAAGATCTGCTGGAGGGAATCTTTCATGAGAGGAGACAGCCATGTTGACTTAACGGAAGTGGCTGCGATGACAGGAAGGGAGACCGGGGGCAGAGAGGGCTCTTTCACACCTGTTGTTCAGTTCATTTGTTCCAGGCCAGCACAAGGAAAAAGACACAGTGCTGCAGTCATGTTGGCTTCTTCTTCTTCTTCTTCTTAAAAAAAAAACGAGCTGAGGGCCGTGCACGGGACAGTAGCGAGACAAATAATATTAGATATAATTAGATATTTGAGTTAATACTGCAGTAATGGAGGATATATTATTTTCAGTTTAAGCAGGATTATGGAAACAACTACTAGTCTGATTTTCAAGAAATTTGGTGAGAGGGTGTAGCACAGGCCAAGGAGGATTCTTGGATTGGATCCAAATCATGGGGCAGATGTTCAAATTATTTTTCATTGGGAGAGCACTGGTGTAATAGACTCCATGCATCTTAAAATCCACTTGTAGTTCAGTTAAATAGTGACAAATAGCCAACTGTTGAAATACCTTGACAGGTAGCTGTAATAAGGCTGCCAACTCACAGATATTGAGTGTGAGACTCACGTACAACCATGTTTCTAATAGTTTTGGAAATACATCCAGACTTGGGTGCACTCACAGATTTGTATATCATCGAGGAGTCATCTATTGCCCTTGGCGGATGTCTGAACTTCCACCAACTTCTTGTTACGATCATTTTTAACTCCTTTCATTCACTTTGTATAAGGGGAACTTCCAAAATACAGAGAGTAGGACATGAGCTCAGCATACCTGTGATTTAACTCCTTCTTGCTGTCTGATTTATGAGGGAAATTCCCTGCACTCGTGGCGACTTGGTTACAAAATCATAAATCATAAATGGAGGCTCGACATTGATCATACAGATTGGAAGAGGTTGCTTTCTTAACTGTTCACTCAAGGCAGATGGTTTAGCTTCCTGCTTGGGCATAGACGGAGACCTTCCGTGTCAGGCGGTCTGGGTCTGGTTGGTCTACAGTTTAGTTTAGTTTAGTTTAATTTAAGTTTATTTTGGACATGTTAAAAAAAAATAACAAATAAAAATATAAAAAAAAACCAAAGCAAAAATCCAGTAATAGACAGACATAACAGATAAAAACTTGCAAAGATAACACATGAATTCACAAAAATTGAAAATGACAGTAATTTGATTTTTTTGTTTGATTGTTTTTTCAAATCCGAAAAGGAGTGGGAAGAAGTAAAACTTATTTACTCCCACCCCTTATTCATACATTATCAAGCTATCGTTATTATAATCTATACAATAATGTTAATTTATAACTGGATTTACTGTAATATATTATCACTAATGTTTACTCTCACAGTTCAGCTCAGCTTTTGCCACATCCCAAATAAAAGTAAATTTCTTGTTTAAGCTCTCTGGCAGCGAGAGGTGTCGGTAGGTCATGGACACACAAATATATACACCTGACTGATGAGTCCTATGTAACCTCTGCCCTGTGCACATGGCTTTGTGTCCATATAGTCAATTACAGATTGTTAAAGGCAATAATAGCACCAGTAAGCTATTGCTTGAGGTCTCAACAGGTTATAGGTGAATACAGACTAGTGAGCAACTCTGCTTTGAATTCCACATGACGTGTTGTGTGGAAAAAAAACAAGCTGCTTGGGTTCAAAGTTCGCTGTCCTGTCTGACCAGGATTAATAACAAGGCCGCGACGCTTCCTCTCAAACTCGCTGCTCTTCCTCTCGTCCTTCCCTCTCGACGGCCCCCTTCCTGCTCTGTCTCTGAGGGCTTCTTAATGACTAACCTGTCAGGATTAGCATCTCTCCCTATTTCACACCGCGGTATCCAGCTTCCCTCTCATCCGCTAATGTACGGCCCCGGTTCCAAGGGCAGAGCAGACAGGGGTGAAGACGGATGAAAAACTCAAAACGCGCACACCGCCGCCCCAGCTTCACATTTCAGGAGTCCGCGCCACCCGCGTCGAGCCAGACCGGCTCTCTTCCTCCCTCCCCGACCCCTTTTAACGTCCTCTGTCGTTCCCGGCTTCCGATGGCCGAGACAACTTAATTAATCACAGTACAGCACTAATGAATTGACCAGCCGGGGTGTATTGATCCCTGGGGTATCAGCGAGCTTGCCTTTGTGAAGTCTAATACCCTCTTCTGAGCTCAGAGATCAAACAACTTGAGGAAAAGTGGGAAGGAATATCACACTGAAACCTTTTTTTTTTTTTTTTTTTCTTTTGGAGAGCGAGAGGAGGTCAGCTCAGAAGACACTGGCTGAAGCCACTTCAGCAAATATGTGCATTAGACAGAAAGCAAATCCTCATCTTCATCCCCCGTGCGCTCCCCTTCTCTCCTGCTCTTGCCTCAGCTTGTGTTACACGTGTCACATTTATAGAAATAACATTCCTTTCATCAAGGGAATTAGTGTTATATTTCAGGTTGTCTTAAATCAGAAGAGGAGCTTACAGCTTATTAAAGTGTCGTCACGGCACCACCACTAAGGATGCTGGGGGATTTGGCAGCCCTCTTCGAGACTGGATCGCTCAGATCTTTTTCTGGGCCGAGGTTAGATTAGGCATTGATCTGAAAGGCTAATTTGATGCCACATTACAGCTGTGAAATTACAGCACTGTATGCCTCCCATTTAGGAATATGAGCCGGACAACTCCCTCTCCACTTCTCAGAAATCAGTTATGTAAATGCGCGCCGAGCAGCGGCGAAAAGCCCGGCCATGTACAATTACGGCAGCAAAATGGAGGAGCAGCCGAAGAATTCAATTATTGGCTGTCAAATCTGAATATGAAACACCTTTATCCATTTTTTAAAGATTTTATTCAATATTAAAAGTCGTGCGGTGACAGGGAGTAGTGTCCGATGTGTAACACACTGAGGCCCAAACAATGTGTTAATCAGTGTGCTCAGTGAGGCTATAATTTACTGCCTCTGCAGTAACAGCCAGGTGTTTCCCTCTTCACCTGTTGATTAAGGCTCCCTTTACTATGTCCCTGCCCACTGGTACATTTCATGCAAACAAAGCAATCACATGCAAACTTTTCACTTTGCTGATGAGGGATCAATTTGGCTGATTGGCTGCACAAACAAAGACGAACAACCACGCGTTGTTAGGTGAGCAGTGCACAATGCAGTCTGTAATTATCATCAGGATAAGTGACAGGCAGGAGCAGGAAGCCCAGCTAAAATATGTATTCACGCCTCCAAATACCCCCGAAGTTGTTTGATTCATATGTCCTCCGCAGTGAATTTACGTCATAAGCACTTGAAAATGTGAAATCTGTTCCACAAATAAAAAGGGAGGCAAATCTAGGTGGATTTGCCTCCGAAGAACTAAATTCTTCAATTCGATATCTTCAATGTACATTAATAGGGTGAGAGGCGAGGAAACAATATTATCGTTTAGTGTGTGGCTTTGATACTTCCAAACAATTTACAAAAAGCAAACAAGGAAACAGTACTACAGCATGACAATATTACAGTATGGTGTTCTTCAAATCTGTCTCGCTGCAGTTTTTGTGGGGCTTGCAGATTATTGGCGACCAGCAAAGATTTTATACCTCTTTAATAGGGCACACATTATAAAGGAATAAAAAATGGAAGCTAAAGTCTGCATTGCCGTGTAATAGACCATTGTTACCAGCAGTAAAGGTTGTGACTTTTAACTCCCTCTTAAAACCCATGTATTCACATTTACAAGTGCTTCATACTGATCCAAAAAAGCATTAATAAATAATATTTCAACTCTACTCAAGCACTATAGACTTCCCTTGAAAAACCTGAAATGGGACAGTCGTGTAAGTGTGTAAGTGAACACAGCCTCCTCCTTGTATTTTGTGTCTTTGTCCGGGCATTTTCTCAGGCTTTCGAAGCATTATTTCACTGCACGGCCGTGTTACGCTGTGTGTTCTGAGTGACTGACTGCCTGGCTGGAGATGCCAGCAGATTTAAGCGGAGAGGACACTCTCTCGGTCTCTGATCCACACACCACAGAGCACCCGCACAATGGAGTTAGTCAGTGAAGTCTATCTGCCATAAACTAAATCCCTCTCACTCTCTGCAACTCCCTCCATCCCCTCTCGACTGCCCTGTCCCCTTTCTCTCCCTCCCTCCCTCTCTCTCTCTCTCTGTCACACACACACACACACACACACACACACACAATGAAATGCTCTTTAACTTTGCTGAATGCCCAAGCGTAACAACCACCCTCTCTCTCTCTCTCTCCCCTCTCGCCCTCTTCCCATCCCTCTCTCATGCTCTCATGCTGATGCATTGGGTGGGATTATGCACGAAGGCTGTGCACTGCGCCGTCCCCCTGCCGCGCCGGGCCGTGTGCCGCCGGCCCGTGTCTGCATGGCTGACTGTATTAAACATAAGCAGCTTTACTTGATAGGGCTCTATCCAGCTTTAATTACCACAAACTCACAAAGTCTGCGGACAGCACTCCTCGCTCCCGCCACTCTGCAGAACAAACATGGCAAAAGCCACTCGTCTGTAATTCTGCAAACACAGGCGAAAGAGCAGAGAGGGGCATGGTGGTGACGCGACGCTGACAGAGCACGTGCAAATTCACATTTTCCATCAGTCGAATTATGAACTGTGATGATTACGAGACACAATTCATTATCGCAGTCATTGTGTTGACGGTGCCGCCTGAAGGTAAGGGTGGCCTGGATTTGTTTGCCGCATCTGCAATGTAAATACCGAACATCCTAATGTGTGCACAGCGTGTTAGAGAGGCAGCTGACTCCATAATGTGCCGCAGAACTGAGAAACCCTCTGCAGCCAAACCGAATTTGTTTCAGCGCATTGGAAGTCGGGATTTTAACCACAAAGAATGAGGACAAAAAAAAAAGAAAAAGAGTGTGTGTAAGGATAATTTGACAACATTTCACGGTGAGTTTAGTCAAGTTTTCTCCAACTGACAGCCAAGCCTGGATCTACCAACAGGGTGTCCTGGATGCTGAGCAGGAGCTACAGAGAGCATTTCAGCTGGTGAAAGTGGAAGTGGTAATCAGCGTTACAAAACATCCGCAGTTAGAACTGGCATTAAAACAAAGCCGGTCGAGGAGGCGCTGCACGCTCACACAGGTGTTTTTAATTATTCTGCTTGATTAGGCCTCTGCTCAGGTCTAAACAGTCCATTCACTAAGCCCCGCCCACCCTGGTTTGCTGTTTTTATGTCTATCAAACTTTATAATGTGGCAATGCACAATTGCAATGGCTGATTTAACAGGTGTTTCAAGATTCATGGGATTTTTGGTCCTTGATTTTGAGACCCTGTTTGCATGAACACAGGTATTTACAAAAATGGAGACATTTCCCATCGTTTGCACCCTTTCTTTACACGCAAATGGAGAATTCGCCCTTGAAAACAATTCTTTTTAAAAGCTCCAGGCAAAGTGGAGATTTTGGAAAACTCTGTTTGTACATTTGCATGTAAACAGAGCGTGGGCTTGAGTTTCTCACGACACTGCCATCCACAGTTTTAGCATGCTCTTGACGCCTATAGAGCATCTCTGGACATTAGTGTAAACGAAAACGTTTCTGAAAACGGACTGGTGTGCACGCAGTTATTTTTGTAAACAGAGAGGGGGAAATGTCTGTTTTTGAAAATACTCGTGTACGTGTAAACAAGGTCTGAGACAGGAGTGAGAGACAGGTCAGGCGTTTAGCATAGACATACACAGATTACTTGGACAAACAATACAAAAATCACATTTATCCTTGACTTTTAGTATTGTCAAACATCATGTTTCACTTTCACATGAGTGAAAAGAAAAGAGGAGCAAGTGTATTCCAGAGTAGTACGGTCACACAGTCCGGGGAAGAAGTCTAATTGGGGAAAGTGAAAACACCTGTGTGGATGTGCCAAGACTGTGGAGGGCCTATAGGAAAAACCACCAGCTGTGATTGGCCTGCCGAATCATGCTGGCGAGAGACTGAGGTGTCAGACCGGTTTATTTCACTGGCCAGTGTTTTGCCCTTGGCTACTACTCAGTTTGGTAAAGAGCAAATTTGTTGGATCGCAACAACGGATTATGGAGCACGGCGGAACCGCAGACGCGCCGGCAAACTTAAAGCTTTCGTTATGAAGGAAGAGGAGTTATGAGGCTGCCTGCAGTGAATGTGAACTAGATGAGCTGCAGTTAAGTTAGCCAGAAAAATAGAGGCAGCAGCAGCAGCAAAGATGACCAGGAAGCTGGATTTTAAGGATATGCAGGAACTGCTTGAGGTTAGGATCAGCTGTGCTTTTATTGTTTGACAGTTTGTGTGACAAGCATGTTTGGTTTAGATAAAATATTTCGCTGATATGCAGCCGAGACGCGTGGCTGGTATGCCTTTTTGTTCGGTGCTTTTCTCTCAATAACAGTTAATTTTATGGGTGCATGTGGCGAGGTCTCCTGGAGCTTCATGTGATATTAACGTTAAAGTGATGTTGCGTGTTTGCTGTGTGATGTTGAAGTGTCAGCAGGCGTGTTTTGATGTGGTGGGTGGCCCTTTGACCTCAACCACCCAGGGGCCCGCAGAAGGAGGCCTTAATCCAGCCATGCTGACAGCCCGTCTGGTGCTATCTGGACGTCCCTGTAAACCCACTTTTCACAGAGAATTAAGGGCATTTAAGTTTCGCCTCTGACAAGAGGACCAAGTTGACCACACACTGTAATTGCTCAAAGAGGACTTTAGGATGTCACAGTGCTGTGCCATAAATTAATTATCCTAAAGCGCTTAGTGAAAGTCATTATAATGGCTTACACTGAAGGAGAGAGGGTGAATGGAGGTGAGCGTGCAGCCGTGAGTACAAGGGGGAAAAACTTGAGTGACCATAAATTCATACAGTAGTTATGACTCTCATCAAGACAGCTTGACTGAGTTATGGCCTGCACTGAAAATAGTGTTTGTGTCCCGACTGTGGCCTGCACCATCTCCCTGAATGCCTTAAGAAAGAGGACAGAGAACCAGAGACTTATTGTCTCATTTTATGGAGAAAAATGACCCCCATTCAAAGGAAGCTGGTAGAAAGAAAGCAAAAAAGGGAAGGGTTTGAAGTCTGGTGGTAGTTTGTGTGTGTGTGTGTGTGTGTTTGTGTTTGTGTGTATGGAGTTGTCACGACAGCCCTGCAGCCCCCTGGGAATGACCTGGCTGCCTGCTGTCAATGGAAATCATCCATCTTTCCTCTTATATTCTCTGGCTCTCTTTTATTCATTCTCTGGTCTCGGTCGGTCTTTCTTTCTTTTTCTTTTTGCACATAATACACTCTTACAAATGGATACATCAGACTGATCATTTTATCCCACTCAGAAGTCATTTGCAGATAAATTACTCCTGTAAACATTGCCTGTAGTGAAATATAAGTATATTATATTATATAAGTAAGTGCATCATGTTTATATTGAATATTTAACCTGACATTCGGGTCAAACGCAGAGTTTGTTGCTCAGTATTTTGCATAAGAACACTTGAGGCTGTGCTCGCAGAGATCAAACTAGCAGCGGTCCCTGTGATCACTTGACCACGCTCTCCTTCACTCCTCGAATTGTCAGCGTCTCCTCCTCATGTGTGGCTCTAAGATGTTTCTGCTTTTCAAGGCTGTTGGCCTCATGCAGAAGACTGCAGGGCCGTGAGAGCATTTGTGCTGTTTGATGTAACAAGCTGACCTAATTACCCACTAACAAGTTACATCGGAGGCACAGCTGAGTACCGACATCCACTCCAGCGTTATTGGTCCTCGCTGGGCTGCTCCACGACAGGCTGTTGCTAGGTTACCTTTGATTGCAATTAAATTCTTTTCAGATCAGTTCAAAATTTTATTGCCTAATTAGGGAAACTGGTTTGTAAGCCGACTTCACAAATGACGCCTCTTCAGGAGAAGAATGAAAGTGATGGCCACAACAAACACCAAACATTTGATGTGATCTGCGATGTTTTCACTGTTGCTTTAATGTGTTGTTGTAAAGTCTCCACTCTTATTTTCTCACATTTGAAG
>JBCAUF010000042.1:12051912-12062970 GCA_038406115.1 Haemulon aurolineatum
AATGAACTTCTCCCTGCTTCAACAGCATGCTGTAAATGGAGGCATCTTTCAGTTCGACTGTACCTCCATCCTGATGTTTTAAACATGGCCATCAATAATGAGGCATGTGAGTAAGGGGAGTTTCACCAGTAGAGATCCCAGGTTATAAATTACCTGTGCGTGAGGAATGAATCCTCTTGACAAGTGTCAAATACGCCGGGGCTCCTGGTTTGGCCACATGTGAAGCTTCTGCCAAAAAAAAGAAAAAAGAAAAAAACTTGTCGGAACAGGGGGAGTGGAAAAGATTTCCCATCACGTCTAAGTTATTGATGAGCCTTAGAGTGAGGCATGCTAGCTCATGCGGAGGATTCAGATGCTTTCTCTCTTTACTTCCCCCCCATTCATTCTCAATTTCGCTCCCATCCTTCCCGCTCTATGTCATTTGCCCGTGACAGTTTTATCTTTATGTTGTCTATCAGCGTACTCTCCCAGGTCTTATACACTCCTCATTTTTACAAGAGGGTGCGGATGTCTTTTGCTGCAATCAAACACATGCGTTCATTTATTTCACTGCGTCATCAGGAAACTTTGAAGATAACAGAACAAAGTTCCTCAAGAGGCAGTTTGCACAGGTCAAATACTACAAAAAATTCAAAATTTGAGAATGAGGGAAACTGTTCAATGGGATGAGGGTGCACACACATGCATGCACACACACACATGCACACACACACATACATGTGAGGTCTCTGGGGTTCGAAGCCCGGTGCAGTGGAGCTCATCCCGCTTTTTTTCTCTCACTCGCATCCCCCGTCTCCCATAGGATTTCCCAACCCCGTCATTCCTTTAACTCCTCTCCCCTCTTCCCAGTCAGGATGCTCCATTTCTCTACTTTTCACCTTGTCTTTCAGAATCAATCCAAAAGATATCCTTCTCTCCTATTCCACGCAGTTTAAGTATTTTTTTCCTCCTTTTTCTCTCATGGACTCCTCCGTCACCTCTACTCACCCCCCTCCCCGGGCAGGGGTTTTGTTCTCGATGAACCGCCGCCTCACATCTGTTTGCATCCTGCCCTCCGATGCCTCATCCTCATCACCTTCAGAGAATAGAGAAATTCAATATGAATTGCTGTCATTATTGCAAGGACGGGGCGAGAGAGAGGGAAAGGGAGAAAGAGACGGAAAGAGATAAATAGACCAGAAAGCAAAGGGAAAAAAAGAAAGAGGTGGGAGGTGGAAACGGATAAAATCTATATTCACTCCCTCTGACGTGCCAGTGATAACCACAGAGGCCAAGCTCCTCTTTACAAAGCCGTCTAAACGAGGGCGCGACAAAAAGCCCTGAGAGCTTTTCACTCAGGCCTCACCACAGCCAGCCTGTCAATACAGTATGGCCACGGGCTCAGAGAGAATAAAAAATACAACAATAAAAGTTAAAAAAAAAAGAAAAAACATGAATCCTGAAGCCCAAGTCTGACATACAGTTTCTGTATTCTCTTGTCTCTAACAGGGTGCGAGTATCCTGTCTGCATCCATCATTGATTACTCAATTACTTGAGTCTGAAACAGAAGAAATACAGGAGCGTTTAGAGGGCAGTTTATTCCTGAAATTACACACAGACAAAAGGCTGAGGGAGACAATGAAATGATGGAGGGGCAGGGATGTGTAGGGACATCATGCATGTGTTAATGCAGACTGTGAGACAACAGAAGAGGGAGAGGTGCATTGGAAAGCACAGCCAAGCATGGAAAATGTAGGCAATGATGTGCTGCATGTTCTCCTTAAATGAGGACATTTCTTGGCGATTCAGTGAGAGACAACCCGCCTCTGTATAGCTTTGCTGTATTAAAATCACCAGCAGTCCAGAGCTTGACATGTTATGAAAATGCCACTATAGCAGATATAATGTGTTATGCGTCAGTATTGTATTTCTTTTTATTTTAAATCTTTAATAATGTATGGAGCAGAGGGCTTTCCAACATTGCCCAGCTGCAGTATGTACATGAAAAATGTTAGTAGGTGAATTATGACTTATGAAAAATTTTGTTCCTTTGCACTTTGGTTTTATTTGTTTGGAGGTGAATCAGCTCTGAGAACAGCTTGCCAGTGAGAAAAGAGTGCATCAGTGGCCTGTGATCTCAATAGAAGACTAAATACTGTATGCCATTGTCGAGTGAATTATGACCACACATGGGCATCAGTATTTTAACAATCACACTATTCACATAATTAATACTCATCATGTACAGTCAGACGTCCTTTAGAAAGATATTACCATTCAAAGCAGCTCAATTCATGCTCCATCAGGACTAACAAAGAATCATAGAAAACACCACATAGCACTTCAAGGTGCATTTATCTGTTATTCAGAATAAGAGAAAATGATGCTTGATGATGTCATCAAGGTCATCTCATCTCGAACACGTTGGAAAAAATGTACAACAGCATCAACCTGTCCTACATGGACATGAGTTTGAAAGTGCTGAGCATTTTCCAGGAAGGGAGGGTGTGAATGTCAAACAGAACTACGATGGAGTTGAATTACGGGAAGTGTAGGATCCTGTCTTTTTGTGTCAAGGTATCGCAGCGTCTGCAGCGCACCTTCTTTCACGTCGAGAAGTCAGCCGCTAAATGGCAGATTTGTTGTGGAGAGTCTGCTGCTACAAAATCCAGACAATGCAACATTTAGCCAAGTGTCACACAATGGTTGATTTAGATTTATAGTGTGCTAGCTCTGTTTTGAATAGAGTTTACTCACATCTAAACCCTACGACCTTACTGACTTTTGACAAGCATTTCAAACCACCAATTACAATTACAGATAAAATAGGTTTTATTCATTTAAATCCCATATAGATGCCAGCTTTGCATACATGGATATAGGTACATACATGCATGCACACCATTGTAGCCCCCAAAAATGAGCATGTCACATATAATTTAAAACTGTGACTGATGACAGGTTGCATCGTGTGAATTATGGCCCTCTGTGAAAGCTCTGATTGAATCGTCAGATCAGGAACATTTTATTTTCGCAATTGTTTATTTAACAACAAATTCAAGGTTTTGCAGCAGCACTTGAGATACACATGGACATAATTTATTCAGTGTCTTGATGAACTGCATTTTCAAATATGCAAATGTGTCGAGTTGTTGATAATATTATTATTAATGAACATATCGACCGCGTGAATACGGCTGAAACGCGATCATAGCTGAGTCTTTGCTCGGAGGCTTTATCGCACATCCCACACACACGTAAACACGAGCCAACTGTGATCACTGGGGAACCGAGCTGATCAATAACAAGTAAATGATGAACTCCAGACCTGCTTTTAGCTGGAGGATTACTGTATATTTACTATTGGCATTACACTGAGAATATCTTGTTCAAGCGCCACTGGCAATAAGGTGCAGATGGCTGCTGCGGTATACCTTTAAAAACAATATTGTGACAGGGCAGCTGCAGTATGGGTCAGTGGTTCTGTGATGCTGCTTCGATCTACAACAGATGGGCCCTGCAGCAGCTCTGGAAATCCCCTGGTATCCCCAGAAAAAAAAACACAACACTGAACTCTCTGCCTCCATTTTACATCCAGGAACTGTGTTTATTTGAATAACTCCTCCAAACCCATTATCTAATGACATGACTCAATGAGTCACTATCCCCCAGATACTGCTAAGGGAGAAACATTGGGTTTTTGGCAGAGAGTCACTCGAATGCAGTGGAAAAGGGAGAGTTTCAAATGCATTTCGGAGGAACAGAATATTGGAATGATTACAGCACATCGAATCTGCATATCTACAGGGAATATATGTGACTGCGAGAGAATTACCTTGACACACTTACTAGCTGCCAAGGCGCTTTCTCAACGGCGCACACTTTTCTGTAGGAGGATTTGGAAAAAGTTAACAGATTTTCACCAAAAACTTTCAAACTCTAAGCTGCCACTTATCAACGCGAATGCTTCACGCTCGCCGGACCCTGACCGCACCCGGGCCGGAATTCACCTTGAACTCACCAGAGAGAGCGTAAACTGCTCGACGCGATCCTCTGGGGGAACATGAACAAGCAGATGTGTCTGAGGGAGGGCCAAATGAGAAAAAAAGATTGAAACGATGGACTAAGTGTGACGAAGATTTGCATTCTCTGTGTGTGTGTTTGTGGTGAGACCTAAGTGTTGCTGTATTTTAAGACAAGTTGTGAATTTAGAGACTAAAACTTGCTGAAGATTGAACTCATAGTTGAGGTCAGACAAAAATGTCTTAAAATAAACCAGTGTTGGCTTTTTGTAGATGAGACATACAAAAAAAAAAAACTAAATACAATCTCTAGTGCTGAAATAATCCTCCATCCTGACCTGACCTCATTCTACCTGTTTACAGCTGAAAAATGTCACAGCATTTCTTTCCATTGCTCGAGTGTTTTTCGTTATGTTTTTTCTGAGAGGACAGTCGGCCTGATGAGATCACGCTCGTAAGGAACAGCAGTCATAAGTTGGAGCACAGACAGACATTTAGAAAAACATTTGTCTGGAATCACTGGGGACGTGAATCATGAACATGTTTCTTTCAACAGTATCAGAAAATCTGTGGCGAGCTTCATAACAGTGATGAATGGCAGAGAGGGCATTGTTGCCAGATTGACCAGTTTGGCGCTTTCTTTGGCCTGCGATAAAATGATGGATGACCTTCCAACAAATTGGCCATTCCTTCACCCCCAATTATTCTAGAGATTGACAAGGATGCAGCTGGCGCGTTGGGGTCTGCCACAACTTTTGAAGATGAAGAGGAGGAGAGTGACGTGGCACAGAGCTGGGCAGGTCAAGGTGCAGTGACGGAGGACCAATGACAGACGAAACCAAATGTCATCTCATTTCATTACAACTCATTTCACTTCCAAAGTCACGGCTCTGTGATAAAAGCGGTACAGACGTTCCCATCTGTTCCCATAAGTGGAGATTTAGTGCGCATTGCTGTCCAAGAGTCGTGCTGGCGATAATTTTTCAATAATTTGCTCTTGCACTCCTATTCAGCCATTACTGATAAGTGTGTTGCATTTTTGCAGGCCTGGTTGTGGCAAAGCTGTGTGTGTGTCATTTTATATCCCACTTCAGACTTTTAAAAAAACAATTATCATTTTCTACATATATGTTGAACAGACAAAAAAAAGATGAAAATGATCTAAAATGACAATTTGGCAGGTTTGATGCTATGATTAGGCCATTTTGGTTTCACATTGGGCGGGTGTACAAACCAGGAACTATTTGTAGAACTGTACTACATAAAAAGAATAACCTAATGTAATGTAAGGACCATAAACCCTGGACCCATGAAAAACATAAAAAGAAAATTTGGTCTACTGAGTCTCATTCGTACCACAATTTGCATGGACTGATGTCTGTGTGGAAAGCCAGTCGATGCTCCGGCCCACAATGTCTTTCGCCATCTGCTGAACATGGAGGATCTGAATGGGCACGGCCTGCTGTGTTCTTGCAGCCATTAGGTCCATTGATTGCTCTGCAGGGTCACATAACAGCAGAGCAGTATGAGGCCATTTTATGGGACCAGATGCACCCTATGGTGCCAACACTGTTCCTCCATGATGTTCCCCATATTCCAAGATGATAATGAGTCCGTACACGCTGCTCAACAAGGGCGGTTTGACACTGCCTCAGAATCGCCATATGAGTCGATTAGTGAACCTTGGAAAAAGTGGATGTCAGTCTCCTTAAACCCTGCATGAAATGAAGATTTTCCCTCGTTGGTAATGACCCAGTGTTTCATCAAGTGGCCTCCATAGAACACAGTTAAGGTCAAGAGAGAATAAGTGTGTTTAAGGTGAATTTTAATATTCATGAAATGAATGGAGAGGCTCAATTGATGGTGTTGTACATTTCTAATCTGACATTTAAAAGCACTTGATGGTGCATATAAAAAAACTGTCCCTTTTTGCTTTTCAGTCATCTCTCATTGGTCATTCTGTGAAAAGAACAGCAAACGTGTGATATTTTATGACATTTTTTTTTCTGTCGTTCTTTTCAGTTCAGTTGTGGGCAAGATTGAAAAATCCACGCAGGGATAAAACAGAGAATTCATCTCGAGTCCGACATGTTGTGTGGACATGGCACCTTGACCTCCCAAGAACAAAACCGCTACCACAAGTCCTGAGATTAGTCATTTTCAGTGGGAAAAGGGGGGCAGTACATGTTTCAATCGATGAAAATGTCATCAGGGACAAACCTATTTTCCTCAGCTCTGTTGTAGATAAATATTGTCCAATCCTGCACTGTCAATCCCCCTCTGCTATCAAATGGAGACCCCCACCACCCCGCCTCTCTCTGCTCCACACATGGATACACACACACACACACACCCAAACACACACACACACACACCACATCAAAGATTTCATCAGGAGAGAAACACAAAAATCCAAGGAAGGTGTCGCTGCTGGTGATGGTGTTTGTGTCAGATATGGATTTGTCAAGTGCTGATGAATTACATGTTTTGAAACGATAACCCCTATCAATCTTCTCGGTCCTGCTTTTGACTAACGCGACGGACCTGACGCACGGCGAGGCACACAAAATCGATAACACAAAACTCACGCACGCACATATCAGAAAGAGGGTGACAGAAATGGATATAAAGGGAGAACGAGGTATGGTTTATAATTCCTGCTTACCCACATACAGCGACCTATCGTATAATAACTGTGATCAGCGATAGTGTTGTTCGACACCCCCTCCCCTCCACGCTCCAAAAGAGCGGGCCCAGCAGATGATTTCAGGGCTCTGAAACATACAAACAACTTGACATTTTGCGCTGAATGAAAATTGAGACTCGGTACATGGCACTACAGCTACTCATTGGAGTAATGCATGATTAGCGTTCACCGGTGAATAGAAAGAAAGTGCTGCAGGTAATGAGGGCTGCAAAAAAAAAACTGAGCCACTTCCCCCACAGTTCTTTGGCCGTCGGCGTCGGGGGTTTTGTCTGGCTTCCAAGCTGTGTTTATGAGTCTTGGTCTTTGCAGGGGCTGATTGCGAGAATCTGCTCATCAAAGATGGAGGTTGCATCAGATTAAAATGAAGGCGCCTCTCCTTCAAGCGTTGCTGAGGAAACGGATAAAGTCGAGGCTTTCAATCAAATGAGTTTCAATCAAGTGAGTTTTCACAGTTTCCGCTGTCAGATTTATTGGAAATGAAATAAGTTTGGCGTGTGCCTGTGTGGGCTTTTAACTGTGTGTGTATGTGTGTGTGTGATTAAGTTATCTTGATTTAGACTGCTGGTGCCTTGCGAGGGTGCACATCTGTCCTTCTAGCGCCACACAATGACATAAATGCAGGGGCTCAGCTGTAGCTCCGCAATGGTCACATGTATCACTCGCGCTGGTGTCGTGGACCAGTGCCTTGTGTGTGTGTGTGTAAGGGCAAAAAAGGGACATAAATTGAGAAAGTGAAAACGGGTTAGGCATGGATGTGTGTGTGTGTGTGTGTATGGGGCTTCCATGATTCTCCATGCATTCATGTTTGTGTGTTTGTATGTGTGTGTAAATCGGGCAGGTGGCCATCACTGGCAGAGCCCCTCTCCGAGGATGTGTCTGAATACAGAGGACCGTTGTTAATGGAGGGTCTGTCTCTCTGTTTTCCACATCTGAGGGTCCATACAGACCTCCACAGGCGCCCGCTTCACAGTGTGTGTTGGCAAGACATTCAGTCCCATCACACTGGGACTCTCTTCCTGTCGAACACCAGGGTGTCGGGGCTTTTCACACCACGGATCAGAGTCCAAGCCAAGAGGAAGAATAGGAGAAGGTCAGAGGGGTGTGTAGACGGAGGAAATGGTATCAGGATAATGTGATGCAGGGCTGAACAAAACACCAGGTTTTCAGGCAGGAATATAATACCAGGGGAAGTAGCAAATTGGCCAGTCTAACAATGACATTTGTTTTCACAATTACTTTGTCTCTTTTGATTATGAAATTAGACCAAATGTTCACATATATTTTTATGCATTCATAATTGTTGCTTCAAATCGCCATGAATTATAACCAAGGCAATAATATATGGTAGTTCAAGCATTTTATGAGCACTGAAATTTCTCCCTCTAAAAAAGAGAGAGAAGGCAATCTCATTTAAAATATTTTCCTGTGGATGACACGTGTACTTCTGTCCTTTCAGGCTTCAACCAAAATATGGTGTTCTTTAACTTCAGTAAAAATCAAAATCTCCCTCTATGAGACATGGAAAATCACCAGTTCCCCCAGAAGCACATAAAAGACATTATAAAGATGAAAAAGAATAGAAAAAAAATTGGAAATATTGCGCAAATTGCGAGGTGAGCTGTGGTGAATCATCACTGATTATCCCTCGCAGCCTGTTACCCCCTGCTGCTATAGAATGAGTCGCAGGCCCAGTCAATTGGAGGAGTGGGCCTCTCTGAATCACAGAGTTTTACTGGAAAGTAAACAGTAAGTCCACGGCACATAATACATTCAAACCTACATGTTTCCAATTGGTCTGTGAGTCAGTTCAAATGAGCTCCAGAAAGGGGTGAGACCACATAAATTCAGCAATTCTTAGTTGTCTCCATGTGTGTCTGTACACTCATCTCTCGCTGACTCCATCGGACCACATGTGTCAGCGCAGAGCTACAGTACTGCTCTCATCATGTCTTGTTGGTCTTCAGGCGGAAAAAAAAAGCCAAGTTCTTTTACAAGTTGGCGGGATTCATGACATGAAACTATTCTTGAACTGGTATCCTGAAAAAAAGCTGCTCTGTAAGTGCCATTATTTACATATTCAAAGCAACACATAACAGTGCACTGTGAGTAGTCTGGCCAGGGAGAGTATGCAGAGAAGAATTTGAATATTAACAATGGCAGCCACATGGTACCTTAATTTGTAAGCTTGTAAGCAAGTTAGCTTCCCAGACCACGTAGGGGGAAAAAAAGCTCTCTCAGGCCAGATTTTTAATTAAGAAGCTAGCCAGAGGGGTTATTGTTTTCACTGTGTGGCTGAAAACAAGTTGAAACTTTTCCACGTTCCCTTCATTATACCAGCCCTCTGAACCTGCTTGTAAATTGTTCTGAAACACTTTTTCTCCCCCCATTTTTTTTTTTTTGCAGCAATTTGGATCATCAGATCGAATTAACCAACACGCCTGCACAATTTGGCGCAGATGGCATGATGGAAAGCGCAGTATGATCCAGGAAGCTGACTTTGTCTCTGTGCATGGGCTGTGATTTATGGAGAAAACAGATTCAGTGTATTTTTGGTTTTACTTGGTCAGAATTGTTGTTACCAAGGAAAAAAAAACAAAAAAATAAATTAAAATTTCATCTCTTTTTCTTGACAGTGACAGTGCTCCCTAGTGTGTTTCAGGGGACGTCAATGTTTGGTTCCAAGTGATGTTGGTGCCATAATTAGATTAGTGCAATATCTGTGTGGACAGGCAATAAATATAGTTTGTAATATCACTTCAATTCCAGTGGCTACACAGACAGTTAATCATCTGAGGGACTGAGGTTTGTTAGCTATTGCTTAGTCCCATTTGTGATTTAAACACTCCCAAGAGGGCTGAGCTTATAAGACTTCTCTTTTCTGTGAGTTTTGACAGTCTGGTCATTTGCCATCACCACATCTGGACCCATGAAAGTGACAGCTAATGCTAGCTAATGTCATCAATTTTCAATATGTTCTTAAATTATAAATGAATAAATAATAAAAAAACATTTGCAGTAGTAGTCTACACTATGGACAAAAACAGTGGAGAAATCAAATTTCAGTTTGACTTTTGGATATTTAATTTCGACTTTGGTCTAACCTTTCTAAAATGTTTGTACTTTGTAATATGATTGTGTGGAAGTAAATATCACTTTTGTGCAGAAGCATACTGTGTTGTCCTTAATTATAACTCAAACCTTATGCATGAAGAAACCTTTAAGTCTTGGGCTGTTTTCCTTCTGTTGATGCATTTCTCGCTTGCTGCGTGTAATTTCATGCACCCCCTACCTCTCACCTCCCTTCCAGCTTCCTTTGACCATTTCTCCTCATTAAATGTACCTCCCATTTCACTGACAGTTAGTTGTGCACTTGTCTGACTAATCAGAATCTCCTGCTGTTTGAATGAGGTTTAACACTGTTATTCAACATTGTTTCATAACACTAATCATTAAGTTCAATTGATTGGCACATTAATCAGAGGAGTTAATTGGACAAGCACATGAATGCTAATAAGTGTCTGATTTGACAGAAGCAGAAATCTGTTATTAGATCGTACATCATCATTACCCACAAACCACTGTACCCTGTGCAAAAGTGTGAATACGTAATTTCATGTGCATGTCTCAGATAGATGAAGTCCCTTATAATGAAGCTTTAATTGGATGCGTATCACTGTGAATTAGGGGTGGGAGTAAGTGGGGCAAAGTTAATCTCAGAGAATATGAAATTGGATTGAGTTGAGGGGTAGAAGAAGGTGTGAGGTTTTGTTGTTTTTTTTTCTCTTTCCCTTTGGTCTGTGTCAGCACTTTCTCCAGCCGGCTTTATTCAGGCAGTTAGCGACATCATTAGCGGGAGTCTTGGACAGTGTCTGACCTTTTCACCTCTCAGCAATCACACCCTGCATCATTTCCTGCAGACTACCAAGTTTGGTCAAGTCCCTGTGGTGTTCTATAAGTTCATTAGTATGGTGATGTGTCAGCGCAGCAAATGGCTTTCTCCAAGATGGCAAAAAACTCTTGTGGAATCAGCAAATTAAATTACCCCAACAACCAATGACTGTGATGAACCCTGCATAAACTGTAAGTGATTTGAATCCTGAATTTAATGTTTTATTAGTAATTTTATCCATGCTAATGACACGGCTCTAGATAAAGCAGCTTTGGTTGGTTGGTTGGTCAATCAACCAGTGTCATGAAAGTCAACACAGTAAATATTGCACCTGCTCAGCACCTGCATGTAGGCAATATCAATGTGAACATGATGGCATGCTGATGTTAGCATTGAACTCGAAACATTACCAGCACAACCTCATGGCATCTTGTTCGAGTACATTTACACATGCCTCATT
>JBCAUF010000042.1:12070336-12081773 GCA_038406115.1 Haemulon aurolineatum
TCTCTCTCTCTCTCTCTGTGCTGCTCCAGTTATTGTAAAATATTCACAGGGTGGGTTATTGGGCTGGTATAATTTGCAGTTGTGATTTGCACAGTGGGACAGACACACACTGATTTCACTAACTCTCACAGTGATTTGGTAGGCCAAGGCTGTCTACCGCCTCATCACCTGGCCGATTTCTAAACCAGAATGCACTCAGAAAGTGCATTCCTCTGCCAAGGCTGCACGGTCTTTGTAATTTGTTATTCTAAGAAGTATTTTAATATACATCTGGATCTGGATCTGCATCAAACACAAACGCAGGTGCCAGATTTTTCTTTTTTCCCCTCTTCAATTTAGTGTAGTATTTTAGCAGGAAATCGCAAACATGTTTGTCTTGTGATGTTAAGAACTCCTTCAAAATATTTCTGGATCTAATCCAGCTAATTTGTTCCTTGGCTCATTAACTTGTTTCTGCTGCAATTCAATGAATTAGAGATGTCTTAATAAATAACAAACAAACTGGACCAAAAACATAACCTACATCATCAGGTTTCATCCTGTGCTTTAGTTTCATCGCTACATTTTGTCATACTTAACCTACTGTATATATTAAGGTTGAGCAAGCATGTGCTTACAATTTTCCCCAAGCGTGTAGTTTTTTGCCCTTAAAAAAGAATATTTTTGAACGACAACTCAGTCCTATATTTTACTGCTGTAGTCAAAAAGGCAGCCACTGCACACTGTGACAGTCTGACATTTCAGGGTAATTTTCTAGTAAGAGTTACCTGGATTTCAGCAGTACATAACCTACATTACGGAGGAACAGCAGGCACCAGAGCGTCGGCCAAATGAAACACGAGCCTTTGATCCCACCACAGATATACCCTTCCCAGCTATTGTTGTCACAAACTAGCCTCACTTTTACACAAAACTATTGATTGTTTTTCCACTGAATTAATGACCTATGAAATCTGATTTGGAATCTCGGTGGAGAGCACAAAGGAATACTGAAAAAGGGGGAAAAATAGGTTAAGAGCAAAATGTGTACTGCGCTGAATCAATGCACCGCAGACACAAATGCATCCAAAATATTGAATAGTCATGTCAAGGCAAATCCGTGCACACATGTGAAGCTGAGGGAGAAATGGACATTAAGAGGCTCAGGCACATTCGCAGAAACAAAGTGCATAGTGTTTGTGTGTCTGTGTGTGTGTGTGTGCGAGGTTGTGGACCACGGCCTATTCCTCTCCCCTCTGCAGCAGCCTCCATCCATATTCATAACCTCCCACAGCGATAGCAGAGGAAAGGGAGGGGAAGAAAGGAGGAGGAGGAATGAGGATTTCAGCGAGTAGCCCAGAAGTTAAAAGGGAAGGAATAAAGAACCTTGCGTTGTGTGTGTCCGCATGTGTCATTAGGGTATCTTTTCCTATGATCCTGGACAGGCTAGGTTAGCAAACATGAATCGGGGTGTAAACTAGAAGCCATAAACAAGACAGCTAATGACTGCTATTATTATCAATCTCTCAAACACACCATTTGCAGCGCATATGAGTTCCACTTTGTGGACTCAGCAACAATACAGAGGGTGATTTAACAGGGATAAGGGAACATTTTCCGGTTCATAACCATTAGCGCCACAATTAAATTCAAATGGATGTAAAAAGCTCATACAAATATGCATGGATTGCATGAAGGTTGGGACCAATTAATCATCACCGAGGAGCCACAGGTACTGTACTGTGTTACTGAAATGAAATAAATATTATCTTTACTTGCAGTAAGTTGTATGTGTGCACTTTAGTTTTAGACATTTATGAGAATGAGAATGAGGACTGGTCATCCCTTCATCAATGAACTGTTTGAAGGTTAAAATATACAAGGGCTGTATTGATTTGGGTGCGTGCTGTTTCAAGAAAGATGGTGAAATATAATCCAGGAAAGTTTGAGTAGTACACTAGATACATGAGTTTGAAGGATTATCATTGCACCACAGTTTATATTATCACAAGGAGGGATTTTGCAACTCTGGAAAGATATCACAGCAACGATAATTTTATCTTTTGTTGCAATGATTATAAGGTAAACAGTAGAAATACAGCATTGTGTTGCAAATGTATCCACCAGGAACGTGCCCTTGCATGTATTTGATTGGCCAACACAGCACCGTGCCACATGACGTCGGTAGGCGCTGCCAGATTCAACATTTTTTATTGGAGAGTCCTTCATCTTTTTGTTGGAGCCCTCCGCTTTGGCACCCTGCTGCATATAGACGCAGCAGTCCTGTTCGAACGAATAAACAGGCTGTGTTTATCCACACAGTGCTGTTGTCTGTCTGAACACTGTCTGACGTTAGAATAAGGTTTAGGTCAAGGGGACAGTATGCTCAGAGAAAATCGCTTGTCGGATGGTCGAACAGCTACGGACACTTTTGCCTTCCAGTGTGATCAGACAGCACGTTATAGACTTGTTTGTTTCAAGAGTACCCCCCTCTCCACCGTTGGAACAGGAACGATAAGCATCAGTGTGTCAATAAGAGTGTGTGTCAGTGTGTGCTTCTCTGTGTGTGTGTGGTATGTGAAACTGTGAAATGAGAAAATCTCTCACCTGCCTGCCCACCTCCTTCCCTATTCAGACGCTTTTCACACATATCTGACACACATCTGTCACTCTGTCTGGAGCTCCGTCCCATCATTTCCATCTCCAACCCTCCTCCATCGATTCTCACTGTATCTAATCCCTCTTTAGCCTCTTTCAACTGTGTATTTCCGCAAAACATCCGAGCACAGTGAGAAGGAAGTTTGCCATTATCTCGGTTTGATCTCTTGGAATCCCGGCCTTTTAGCTGAGACAGGAGGACAGGCCTGACGTTGGTTTGGCATTGATTGGTCTAATAGTATCACATGTGCTAATGGCTCTTCCTTCTATGGTGCGTTTAACGATTCTTCCATGTTTGATTTCAGCAGTTATGGAAATGATATGATTCATAGCTGTATAGCAGGCAATTAGCACACAGAAGACACAGATTCTCGCACACGCGGACTGTGTCGATGGCGTCCCAGTGGACCACTTGACGGGGTGTATAATGCGGTTTCATGTTCAAAGCTTTTTACAGTAGACTTTCTTAAGGGTTTTAAAGCACACCAGACTGTTTGATCATCCACTTGACACTGTGTGGAGCTTTACTGAGCTTGAGGAGCCCACACATCCTCTTTCCAGCCCTGGACAGCAGAAACCCAGACTCATGCTGTGGAGGGACAAAGGTTACTGCACACATTTTTTGACTGAAGTTGGCAAAAAAAAAGGAAAAAAGAAAAAGAAATTACAAGAAATTAAATGTTAGAGGTCCAGGAGGGTTTAGAAGCATTTAGGGATGTGTTTATACCGAGTCTAGAGTGATAACTTAATGTCTATTCAAGTGCTGCTAATATATTAACCACCATATTTAACATTTAATAGAAATATATCAACAATTTATGAAAAGGTTATGAGACACTGCATCACACTACAATGTAGCTGTAAGCAGATATAATAACATTTTGAGTGCTATCAATAACTCCTCAACTGTTAGCACAACCCAGTCGTACATAATGTAATATGACCTCATACCTAAACTGAACAAGTCAATTGCCAATGACTCCCAAAACGACTGTTAGAGAGTAGACTAAAATTGGGAAATGGCCCCAATTTGTTTAGGTCCAGGCACAAAAACTACTTGGTTAGGCTTAGCAAAAGATCAAAGTTTGGGTGAAAATTGTATGTTTGTATGTTATGTTACATAAAGTGACAAAAGCAAATGTATGTGTGTAAGTTGAAATAAGTCACTCAGCGGTGACACAAACTGCAGTCTCCTGAGAAAAAGTTCAGTGTTTGACCTAATCATCCACCTTGGCCTGCTTCGTTGACAGGCTATCTTTATGTATTTCATGTCATGTGACTTCCTCATTTGCTCCCATCATAACTACTATGACCACCAGAACGTGACCTGTGTTATTGTTTTTCTGGTGAGGACAGGATGATATATTCCTTCAGTAATTTTAAACCCCATCTGTAAACGAATTGCACATCTGTTTAAACAGTTGATCACATTAAATTATGATAAGTCAGTATACAATACAGTTCATGTCCCTGCACTTCTTCCTATTATCATTGTACAAACTTGCACACACAAGGTTCATATATTGTTCTGCAACAAAATGCAAGTTGTGATCTCAGTCACACTTTATGTTGCAGTACACTAATACGAAGTAACAAGCCGTACTTTGTATCAAATTAGACAAAACTAGAAATAATTTGTTCTTTATTAGACAGTACACAAACATGGTTGTAACCTAATTATGCTGTAAATAGAACCCGCATAATGCCATATTAGGCCCAAAATATGCTATACTTAGACACTATTATGCCAAATTGTAATCAATTAGAAAACAAACAGGAGATTCTAATACACTATAGAGGACAATTTAATTAGAAATCACATTCAATACCATATCAGATCCAGAGTATACTACAGTTAGATACTACTCTAGCCTTACTACCAAATTATACTGTAATTAGACATCATATTTAATGCTACCAACGTGGGCTTGTGATAGCTTAATCAGACAGCACATTTTATAGAGTAATCTGCGACACATTACATGCAGAACTACTGTATGCTGCAGTCCAAAGTGAAATCTATCTTTATGTCCCACTATTAAGAGCTTGATTAGACTTTATCAGAGGACGACTCCCAGCACATTACATCAGAATTGCGTTTGATATGACCCCGTTGATTAACAAAGTTATTTCACCTAGATGACGTGTCTTCTCAATCTTTCTTGACATTTTAACCTCCATATATATATATATAGGTCTAACATAATGATATATAATATATTCACTCCACTTTTAAAAAGTAGTTTGTTGGCATGGCAACGAGTCAGTATCCACTTAAAGGGACGTTAGATTCAAGCGAAGAATAAGTTAGCCGCAGTCCTAATTACTTCCTTATTACGTGCGTATCACTTACCATTTTTGCATTACCTCATATACAGCTGTGCCTCAGACTGAGTGACCAGGAACACATCATTTCTGCTTAACTGTCTAACAAACGCGAGGGAGAAAGTAAAGCTTACACAGCTCCTATCTAATTAGTGTATTTATATAGCTGACACTTCAAGTCGAATGTCTTCAATCACTTTTGGATAGAGAATCCAATTCATGTACAGTATGTTCTCTGCCCACACTAGCTATTAGCTACCTCCGCTTGCCTAATTACTGTCATTCATCCTTTATCAATGAGAAGTGGTGGGAAGCAGCTGCTACCGGGTGGCTGTGTTCTCATATGCATGCAAATATACATGTGCACACACACACACGCGCGCACACACACACACACACACACACACGGCGCAGAACGTGTCGCTTAGTTAGAAAAACATGATGGAGAAATGGGGAAAGTTTTTGCATATTTTACCTTTTCTAAGTTATCCTCAACCAATAGCGCTCGTCTGTGTTTGGTATTCTCTCTCTTCCCCTAGCTTAGATCACATAGTGGAGTTTGGTAAGCGTCTATGTGTCTGTGGGGGGGTGGGTGGGGCGGGGACGTGATATGCAGGGAGCTATTTAAGGCTGTCTCTCTGACACTGAGGTGCTGGCATATTTCATTAGCTCGTGCTCAGGGACCGGTGAGAATCTCACCTGAGAACTCGACTGTGACACGGTGGATCCTGAACCTCTTTGTTCCCTCTCATCTGTCTTTCCGTTCCCGCTGCAGCTCCTTCGAATCATCCTGCCTCCGTCTCTCCCGCCCACTCCTTCCACGCCTTAATCCCTCTGTCATTCTTACTTCGCCTCTCTCCTGCCTCAATCTTCCAAGCCCTCACTCTGCTCGGGCCCTCTCGTTGCATCTCCAACAACAGGTGCCGGTTATCGGAGGAGTGATCCCGCCATGCTGGGCCCTTCTCCTACAAACCGGCCTCCTCTCATGACAACTGGCTAATTAGGTGTCACCACGGAAAATGAAAGGTAAACGGACAGTAGATACGGTAAAGCCATAAAGCTGTCAACTGTCTCACTTTTGGCAAGAGAGAGGAGGAGGAGGATTGGGAGATGAGCTAGATTAGGCACTGAGGTCAGTAAAAGAGTGAAGAGCGTTGGAAGGGCGATGAGCGCATGAGGGGATTGGGAGGAATTAGGAGGTAGGAGGATAGAAAGCTAGATGAATGCGGGAGAAAACGGAAAGATGGGCGAGGAATAGATATGCGCTGAGACACGTGGGAGGGGAGAAGGTGAGAAAGCGTTGCGAGAGGCAAAGGCCACTGCTGCCGTTCCCTGTGGCCGCTAATAAAATGCTCCAGTCAGACCTTTTGTATGTGCACGCATGCATGAGAAAACACACACACACACACACACACACAAAGGGCAGGTAGACTTCCTGATCGATTGAGCCATGCCCTGCTCTGACGTCTCAGCAGGCCTCAAGATGAATGAGTTGACCTACGAGGGAAAAGAGAAAGAGGAAAAAACAAACCTTTGGCTTTTAAATCTCAGAGGTTTGTGTCATGTTAGTCACAAGATGGGAGGGTGCAGCGTGTTCATCAACACTTGTAGCTGCTTTTTGTCTGAGAGTATGCAATCCTGTCTCATAAAAATGACTTTCATATACTAATTCATGTTGTGCAAATGCTGTGTGTGTGTGTGTACCCTGTAGGAAACTTCATGTTTTCTTAATCATAGGCTAATCCATCATTCACCTCTAATGCAAAATTTTTACTCTGAATGGATGTATTCCATTTGTTTGTCCCACAATATCTACTCCTGCAACAAAATGAATGACATTTTTTATGGTTTATGTTTAGGAAAATCAAGGCAATTTGGCCAAGGATAGAGAAAAATATCATGATCTTTGTTTGCTCTCATCCTAAAGAACAAAATAGGTACCTTGCAGGTGTTTCAACAAGAAATCAATACTGTCAATTTTTTCCTGAGTCCCATCTCGTTGAAAAGATGTGCTAATTTATGTTGCACAAGAAAAAAAGTGGCTTCTCAGAGGCAAAACGATCAAGTGGATTCCCGGTACAAAAAGAAAGGCAATGGGAAAAAAATGTGAGCTTATCGTTTTTTGTCCCATGTATGAAAACCTTTGCACCAATTTTTCATATTGTCTCACCTTTTGCAAACTAAATAAACAGATTCTTTAGTTATCTTCATGTATTGTTACATGAAGAGTAAATAACTCGACTGTCATTTGCTCTGTACATCCATGCGTGTGTTGCCGTGTATCTATAGATGTGTGTCTCTGCGTGTTGCCGTCCGTGTAAATCTCCGCGTCTTAAACTGAGCCATGGCCAGAGACAGATTTGAGCTGCTCATGTTCCGCCCGGCACTCGAGGACCATCGATCACCTCTCAGCTGATGGTCCACCGCTGGCCGGCCCTGTCACTGCCACTCAGACAATGCAACACTCACACAGCAGCCAAGAGAATGACTGTTGTGCACTGAAAAGGGCACATCGACTAATAATTGGAACTGTGCCCACACTGAGCTCGAGGCTAATTAGCTGTGTACCACCAAAAGTGTGACCTCCATACTAATGGAGGGTATTTAGTTTCCGGCGTTTCAGTCTGTAGCAGGTGGATGACAACAGACTCACCTACCTTGCACATTTCCTTTGGTACAATCAGGAAACGTTAACACCATATAATCACTCTCACAAATATTCAGTGATGATATTAATTCTTCATTAAGGCAATTAGGAACAAGAGCATCCAATCAATCAATCTCATTAGCATCTTTGTCAAGTAGTCCATCTCCGTTCCCTGCATGGCATACAGTATTTATTTCTGTGATACTCATTTAGTGTCACCGCTTATTTAAGTCATTGCGTAGCTATGAAAATGCCTGCTCACAGGTGGCTTCCTATTGCGTTCCACATAGAACGTATCAATGAGAATATTAGTCAGGCGGATGATGACTACACTGTTTCATGAGGATGGCTGTAGTTTTCAATGTATTAGCGACAGAGTGCAAAAGAAAGCAGGTATCGTACACAGTTTCAATACAGTTACAATGCTGAAATTATGTTTATGTATCAATCTCATACATACACACATGCACACAAAGCACATCTGCTGAACTCAAGACGCAGTTAGGGGCTCCAATTTCAGCTCGCGTTGGTTTCACCTTGTTAAGGTCTCGCAAAAGAGGATAAATATGACCCCTGGTAAGTGAGTTGTCATATTTACATGTCTCGTTTTTAGCCACAGGTGAGCCTTCATTTAGGAATCAGCTGAATTTTGTTTAGAGTCGGAGCGTATGTGAACCCTGCAGTTTTGTGTGAAGATGGGATGGCTGTATAAGAGGAACCATGGCTAATGTTAAGCCAGCCTTCATCGGCTACGGCCTTTTGAAAGTGAGATGCAATGAAAGAACCCTTAACCCTTCTAGATCAAATTTCCAGTCATATTGTACACCAACAACATATGCCATTAATATGCCGAATAATACATTTATTTGTATTTTATTAATATCCAATCATGTTTTCTTCCTGTAATACAAAATATGATGTCTGCCCATCTAAGATTAAACCAGCCAATTTCAACCAATAATCACAGACCTTAGATTCACTGATTTGCCAGCAAGCAACAGCGTGATAGGTTGATTTATCTTTTCAACATTCAAACCAAATTCCTCCCAACATTATGTCCTGTCCTGTTTCACTCATAAATATGTCACAATGCATAAGCTAGATACTCTCAAAATGTGTGATAATATGTAATTAACACAGTAATGTAATTACTTTTTTAATGAGTAATATGTGATTCATTACAAATTTCATCCTACTCCAACACTGGAAATGGCACAATTTAAATCGCATGAATAACTGAAAGAGCCAGAGGATCAGGAATTAAAGATAGTGTGCCCCATTTTAAACCTTAATATCTCCTCAATGGAACAATAATCATGAAAATAGCCACCAAGGCACGCATTAGATTAAGAAAAATTTCAACTGCCAAAATTTATGCCAACCATGACAAAAATCCTTGGTTCGTACTCTCGCTTCTTGATCCAAGAGCTACTAAAGGACCAGTTACTGCAAAACAAGCAGACTGGATTGTTAAAGCCCTTTTCTATTTTCCCTCCTCCTCTTTTCCTCATCTATCTGTTAAAGTGACGGCGTTCTGTGATTCAGACATAGGTGACTTTTATGTTAATGTTGCCTGCGGCTTCATTCAGACACAACAACACAGCAGAGACAGAACAGTGGTGAGTGTTTTCTCTTCTCTCACAGACTGCAGCACTCAAGGATTTTAAAACTTCTCCTTTAACCACTGAAGCCCTCAACATTGAACATCGCTTTCATCATTTAATGTTATTTGAAAGTGAATTTAGCTGCCAACATTAGGACTTGTTTATTTGCTCACATGGTGTATTTGGCAGGAATCAATTGGAAATATATGGAGAGACTGTTGGTCAGACTATTATAGTAAGACGGTCTTTTTTTAACTTCTTCTGCCCCGGTCGCACCACAAGGGGGAAAATAATTGTAGATTGATGAGCAGCTCTTTCACATCGTTTGCAAGATTTTGTTCATTAGAGACGATTATTGCAGCAGTATTTATTGTCATTGTCAGTGATATGGTCATATAAGACGTGTGTTTAATTTCTCTCTCTTCGCTCTGCAGTCTTCACAACAATCTGAAACCATTTGATTGTGCTTGTGCTGTGTTGAAAGTGAAATACAATATCACTAAGTATGACCCAATGAGAATGCCGTTGTGAATTTTACATAAAAATGAGCAGGGTGCTTATTCCAACATGAGACTGACGTATTCAGAGCAATCATCAGAATGACATAAAAGGGTGCATGTCTGAAAGGGGCTTCAGGGGCTTCAGGGGCACACACACTTTGGTTTTGCTAGTATTGGGCGGGCTTAATTCAAAAGGTTGCCCTGCTTCACCAACTACATTATCGACACTATAGAGGACAAGGCGGTGTCTGTTGGCTACATTGTTCCCCAGTTCGGAGCCATTTTCTGCCGTCCATAACTTGCTTTCTAAGTATATTCATAAGTCTCCCCGGCCCTATTCATTCTGGTCACGCAGCAGACGCACATACACAAAGGTGGCATTGTCCGAATGTCCCGCTGACTGTAAGTGTGTAACTCTTAACTGTAAGTGTGATGAGACATAATGCGAGTCCCACTTGGGGCCCGTCAGCAGAGGCGCGGAGAAAAGTTTTCCTACAAAGTCATCCGAGGGAGCCTCCACATTTGTCTGAGGCTACTCAGCATCCTGGAGCACCCCCGTAGACCTGGGGGGGCCGCTTTGAAGCTCCCACTTCCAGGCAGGTACGGATGGCAGACAGACAAAAGGCACCTGCGCACAATGCATGCACTCACACATTGTGCAAACTTGCCCACCCCCTTCCACACACACACCGGCATGTACAGTAACCTCAGGGGAGCATCACTCAAACCACTGAAGAGCAACAGGAGGTGATTACTGTGATCTAGCCGTACTCTCCTTGTACTCCAGTAATGGAGCCGGCCACAGTGATGCCTGTTGAGTTGATGTTTTAAGAGCTTTAATGGACTGGCGGGCCACAGATAAGAGCCGGGTCTCCGCAGCTCCATTTTTGACAATGTCCTCTGCGATGCGATGCAAGCCAATAAAATAAATATCTTAAGAGTAATAACCTATAGAAAAAGTGAGCTTGTCTATTTTTAGCCATGCAAATCAGAGTGCAGCTTCTCCGTGGATGGCGGCGTCGCTCGGTTCAAAGTACTTTGGTCACAGCGGTCCCCCGGGGACTGACAATGCTTATAGACTAGTCTTGAGCGTTGATTACTGCTTGAGTTACACACAAACAATGCATTTAGGGTGTTTTAAAGGCACCATTATTATGTTGTCTGAAGGCTACAATCACATTATTGCTGGAGTTGGAGACAGTTTAAGTGTGCTTTTACGAGCAATGTTCTAAAAGAGCCACGGCTGGTGATTTAGTCTATCTTTAGTCTATCTCTATTATAGATAATGCTGTGTAGCTCTCCCAGGGGCTGCATTAGTAGCTCGAATACCTTTTGTGTCTCCTTTAACTTCACAATCCACCTCTTCAGTACATTTGGCTTCTGAAAGTCTTGTCTCCCCCGCCTCTCATGTCTCGCTGCCCCCCCCCCCTCCCCCCATTTCCCCATTCCCCTCTGTGCCCCCTGCCTTGTGTAGTCTAGTGTAGCAGATTCAATATTGATGAGATGGATCGATCAGAGGAGCACCATCCTCCCCTTTCTGTTACGGTAGGTCTTGAATAATCCATCCCTCATCCGATATTCTCATGCAAGCAATAAGTGGCTAGAGTTAAAGATTCCCTCCACTTTCAGATCATAGTCTCCTGAGTAAAAAGACTTTATTAATTTAGCATGTCAACGAATGTATTTACATACGTCCAGGGACGTGTGCTTGTTGTCAGGTATCA
>JBCAUF010000042.1:12296817-12307864 GCA_038406115.1 Haemulon aurolineatum
TTCTATCATAACATAATTTGCTACCTTACTAAAAACAAAAGAAAACCTGTGGTCTAAATTAAAGGTGCCCTGTAATATTTTCTTGTAAAATGCACAATAGTCACGTTTACATTCAATATTTCTCACCAAAACGCATTGTTTGCTGTATATCCCTTTAGTCAGAGAAATGAATGCATTTCCTTCTTGTTTTGTTTATGTTTTTCAATATTTAAATTCCTTTCCTGCCACAGTCAGACAATTGCGGTCTACATGCTTGCATGTTCAATACAAACATGACGGGGACCTTCTTATAAAAAAACTGCACAGGGTACCTTTAATTTTGAAATATTCAGTTGTCAAGTACTGTATAACTGTACTATAAAGAAAGATAAAATATCTGATTAGGGCTCTGTTACCTTGACCAGTTTGGGGTCATGGTGTGGCAGCTGGCTGTTGGGTAGCTTGTCTCTCTGGACAATCCAGGGATGTTTGAGGACCTGCTTAGCAGTCAGTCTCTGATGGGGGTCCACATGAAGCATCTTGGAGACGAGGTCCTAGAGGAAGCATACATTAAATATGAAACTGATGTAGCAACAGAGGAACTTTTCTCTGAGGAGCAAGAGCAAAAAGAGTTGTCACTGAGGCACGGTGTGTGGCTCTACCTTGGCGGCATCGGACACAGTGTCCCAGTTGCCTCCAGTCAGACTGAAGGAACCGTTGCCTATCCTGTTCAGGATTTCATTCGGGGTGTCCTCGGGTCCGTTGGCAAATGGAGTGAAACTGGTGGAAGAAACAGAAAACAATGAGTATGAATGTCAGTGAGGGAGAAAAGAAAATCTGCTCAAGAAGAGGAAAAAGAGTTGCTATTCACCCGGCCAGCATGGTGTACAGCAAGACTCCCAGACTCCAGATGTCACATCCCTCATCATAGCCCTGACGCTTCAACACCTATGATGAAGTCCAGAGAACACACACATTGCACATTTAATTTCAATGTCTGGTATGTTTTCAGTTTAATCTGGGTCTTCTGTAAGGAACGAAGATGAAAAGCAACGCACCTCTGGAGCGACAAAGTTGGCAGTGTAGCACGGGGTCATCAGCAGGCCGTTGTTGGCGCGCAACTGCTTGGCGAAGCCAAAGTCACAGATCCTGATGGACTCTGGATTCCCTGACTCATCAACATAGAGGATGTTGCTGGGCTTCAGGTCTCTGTGCACCACCTGGAGGAGGAAGGGAGGAAGAGTTATGAAAGAAAGAGTGATGACTGGGTCACCACAAGGAAAACCAAAAACTAAATACTGATTGGTTTATGCTGATTTTAATGCTGTGTAATAAGTAATGAAGCAACAGTTTTAAGACTTTCTGTGCTTCACTTGCTTTTTTTAGTATTAGTATTATTTGTTTTAATGTAAAAACAGATTTTGCGTTTCAACAGTAGCTTTGTTAAAGACCCAAGTTAGAAAACTGGTTGTTTTTTGCAGCAAAGTAAATACAAACTACGCCTATAATCTACAAACAGACATGAATAAAGACTCCAAACAGGCCGTGTGCCGTCTGTCGGTACTTCTGGTCGTCCTCACCCCCTGCGAGTGCAGGTACTCCACAGTCTTGGTGATGGTGTGAAGCACGGCGCTGGCCTCTCGCTCCGAAAAGGTCTTCTGTTTGAGGATGCGATCCAGCAGCTCGCCGCCGCGCATCAGCTCCGTCACCAGGAACACCTGCTTGCTGTTGTCGTACACCTAAGACACACACGCACACGCACACATTAGCGTATCACCACATGTGTGAGCACACGTCATGGCAAAAGCAAACAACAGTGTGAGATAATATGAGTGCGTTTTTATATTTTTATACTTACATCCTTCAGCGTTATGATGTTGGGGTGCTGTCCATATCTAAGTAGGATCTCAATCTCCTCAGAGGGGTCTGTACTGGTCTTGTCAATCATCTGGTCAGTCACAAAAACAACAGTGACGTGATGAACAAAGCGTCGACTGTTGTCTGTCTCGGCACTCCTGCGCTTGTGTGTGTGTGTGCGTGTTTGTACCTTGACAGCATATTCCGTGTTGGTGGTTTTGTGGACACATCGCTTGCAGACGGAGAAGGAGCCCATGCCGATGTCCTCCTTCAGTACGTAGCCGTCGCTGAACAGCAGGTTCTTCCCGTGTAATTGCTGCAGAGGAAGGAGAGTCGAGGTGAAGGCGCGGACAGGCCGACAGAGCTGACGAGGCAGAAGGATGTCGGCGGTTTTACGGGGGGGGTGGGAGTAGGGGGGGGAAGGAGTCGAGTCTATTTCTGGCGGCGTCTTTTTCCTCTCTCTCCAATTGTGAAACTGCTTCTCTCAATCTAGCTCACAGAGTTAATTACTGCTCCTGCCAGGCATGAAACAGGATCTGAAGCCACGTATCTCCGTTAAGCCTTCTCTCCTCTCCCCGCCTGCCTCACACATCGCATCTTCCTTTCCCTCTTTCATGTCAACAACCGTTGTGAGAACAATTACACTGCTACAGCAAACAGTACATCAGTTACCCTAAAAAAAAAAAAAAAAGCTAAAAACCCCTATTCTTTCAGCCTTTCTTTTCCAACAACCACTGCTGCTGCAGTTCATTCGAAATGAAGGTGAACACAGCGAAGTCTGACCTGGACCACCGGGTGTGGCGGGGGCTTGACTTGCTCCACTGATTCTTCCTCCTCCAGCAGAGTCGACGCAATAAAGCTGAAGCCTCTGAAGAGCTGGTGGGCTCCGGCGCTGGGGGGTACGCCAGGGGAGTCTGGAAGAAAATAATGAAAGTATTGAAAAAAAAATAAAAAAAGGGAGAGAGATATATGCCTTGGAAGTCATGCTGAGATGTTCGAATAAGCTACCGCAATAAACTGCAATTTCAAACGTATGTCTTTTTTTTTTTTCTGCTTTTTACGAGCGGTGCTATAATAAAGCGCTATTGCATCTTAATGGTGCTGTAATCACGACTGCGTCTCCTTTCATCCTGTATTGATTTGTTTTTTGAGCTGAGAGAGGAAAAAATATAATACTGCCACTGAACTGCTCTCAGGGAGGAGAGGCAGCCAGGAAACACCAGAGTCAATTAATACAAACAGCACCGAGTGAACAATGAGCTCTCATAGCTGACCTTTAGGGGTGCGGGAGGTGAACTCAGAGTCAAAGTAGAAGGTGTCGTCCGGACGCGCCACCGCTGGTCTGAATGGGGGCTTTACTTCTCTTCTGAAGAGTTTCTGAAAGGAAAAACAGGACTTTTAATTGTACCATGCACCATACAGACGAAGGTCTTCTGCCAACAAAGACCACGATCTGCAGAAAATCTTTACCGTGACCATCAGACACTCACATTCCAGTCTATGGTGGAGAAGAAACCATGACGTTTGATCTCCTCTGCACCATCAGCACCAGATCCTGTATATATATATATATATATATATATATATAAAAAAAGACACTGACATTTAGCAGGATGAAGTGTATACGTTACAGTTTGTGAAAGTCATGTTCATGAGTTGATACTAACCCAGTCTGTTGGCAGGGTTCCTCTTGAACAAAGCCCTGAGCAGAGACTGGGCCTCTGCGCTCAGGAACTGAGGCATTCCCAGGCGCGCCCTGCAGGGAGAGACAGACGGCACACAAGCTCAAATTATTACACCGGATATCAAGAGAGGCATTTTGAACAGCAACAGTGTGTGTGTGTGTGTGTGTGTGTGAGAGAGAGAGAGACAACAGGGCTTCAGTGTTGGATTACTCTGCCACCGAGAGAAAACTCACTTTAGAATCAGGTTCATAGTTTCTTTGCGGTCCTTCCCTTGAAATGGCAACGCACCAGTCAGCATCTCAAACTGGGAGACAGAACATGAGCGTGATCAGTAGGTGCATGCGTGCAGCAGAATATTTACTGTGCCTGGAAAAATCATCCACCCTTTTTACCATTAGTACTCCGAATGACCACCAGTCGGCGCTGTGGGTGTGTCCCTGCCTGTTCACGACCTCTGGTGCCATGTACTCCACAGTACCGCAGAAGGAGTAGGCTTTCTTCTCATGATCGATGGCCTCTTTGCACAACCCGAAATCTGGAAAAACACGCCACTAGACACAGTTAGCAATATCTCCAAGTAAATAAAAAATAATGGACACTACTTTCATTTTCAGTGTAAAAGCAGCAGAGCTATCATCAGTATGAATCCCGTGTTTTTCAGCAGTCGGCATTAGTCTTCATCAGTGTGACCCGTTATACTGCTTCTCTTTAATCTCCTAATGTCACCTTTGGTTCAGTGGTGGTCGGACCACGGGAGTAAATAAATGCAGGTGATTACAGATGACGATAGAGATAAACAGAGGAGATAAAGTGTAATAATTAACTCGCTGAACATATACGGGCTCATATGCAGGTATCTGGAGTTGGCGAGATAAGGCCGTTTCCTCACTGAGTAATGAAGGTCAGCGAGGTAGAGGAGAGGGAAATGTGTGTGTGTGTTACATGTGTGTTAATGTGGGTGGGTGTTCGAGAGAGAGCGGCGGACTCACCCGTGAGCTTGATGTGTCCCTCCTCATCCAGGAGAATGCTGAAAAAACATAGTCAGACATAAGAACAATAGAGGTTTATGAAGGTGCGGACATTTTACCCAGCAAGACATAAACACACTGCACATTCTGCCAACAACGGTCCATAATAACCTTTACAATAGAAAGGTACCCTGATGATGTTTTGATCACTGGCAGCACTGTACAGCCACGTTTTGATTAGCGGGTTTGCATAGAGGAAATGCAGATGTTGAGGGATGCATGTTAACAGCCGGTGGCAATACAGTAATGCACCATAAAAAGTAGCAACGTGGCGATTAAAATGAAGAAGGAGACCGCACACTGATACAAACAAAGCTGTTGTTGAGGCTAACACAGCACATTTCAGCGAGGAAAGGTAAATTTAAATGTTTAATGTGCAAATTCCACTGGGTACCTTTAAAGTGCGATACCACATATTGGAGAAAGGTTTTGTTTTAATTCCAAGCACTGAATAAAAAACATAACTCTTTGCCTAGGTTCAGGGCTGTAGCATTATGTATGAGATTATTATAAATAAAAGCCTCTTCAGGGAGCACTGCAGCAGGGTCAACAGCTCTCTCATAAAGACTACAAGAATATATGCATATGCGGATTTATTCTCCCCTGAGATTTGGCTTTACAGATGTAAAACTGTGCCATATTTGAGCAACTTGACTCTGGCATATCCAGATGGTTTTGGATCCAAGAGGCACAGCTCATCAAATATGCATCTGTTAAGGTTTTTATTTTCTGTTTTCTGTGCGTTCAGTGTGTTCATTTGCGCTTACTTTTCAGGCTTGAGGTCCCTGTAAATGATGCCTAGGCTATGGAGGTGGTCCAGTCCTAAGGCCAGCTCTGCTAGATAAAACTTCACATCCTCCTCCGTGAACATCACCTGAGAGGGAGAGGAGGGGGGTGAGAAAAATGAAAGAGAGTGAAACTACGAGAAAGAACCCCATCACAAAAACAAGCCAATGGGGAACAATTAGACAGATAGTGGTCACATCCGAGGCCTGCAAAAGCCCAAAATCTAATGAATCACTATCACCTCTTTGGAGAGCCTAGTGAAGAGATCTCCTCCTCTGAGAAAGTCCAGGATCAAGTACAACTTCCCCTCAGTCTGGAATGCTACAAACACACACAAGTTCCAGTCAAACCTGATTCAATGGTAAATCAGGAAGAACGACAGAGGAAAATGTCTGGAATTCAAACCAATAAGAGTAATGAAATCAGAAGATCCAATAAAACCTTTTGTCCAGCTTTGGGAAATGAAATGAAATAAATCTTCAGGGTGACTCACCATAGTGCAGTTTGACAACAAATGGGTGGTTGACGTCTGCCAGGATGTCCCTCTCCATCTTGGTTCTCACACGGTCCCTCACTGAAGGACCAAAGAGAGCACAGAGTTTATAGTGTATGTATAAAACTTTATTCAATACATGAAGTAACAATAAATGCACAATGACAAGAAGCCTGACAAAGCTAATGATTTTCATTTGACTCACTGTGGTCTAGCAATGATATGGGCAAATTCGCATGAAAAGATGTGGGGGGTTTTCTGGCTGCACGATAAATAATCGATACTTTGCGTGGCCCAACGGCCCCTACAATTATGAATCATCGCGGTTTGAGTGTGGCACTCTGGAAGCTGGCATTAACAATTCAAGTTCGGTGGAGCTGTCAGACGCAGGTTCTGGATGAAAAATGGAGCCAAAACAAACACTAAATGTTGCAAAAACAAACTAATGTATGGTAGACTCAGACTGGTGATTCACTGGCGTGCATGCAGCATTCTGATGAGTTGTCTTTGCTGTTCCCCGGCAGGTAAATAAATCACTTTGTTGAGCACACACTGTTCCAACTGACTGGTGAGTAAATTGAAATCCAGCAGTATATTCCTATAATGCAGAACGCTAAACGCCCATGCTTCAACGAAAACAGAACTTGAAGATGCAAATACAATCTGCACACCTGCACACTTAAGAACTAACCGCATCATTGTGGCAGTGTGAACAAATCTGAAGCGTATCAAAATAATTACACCACCTGTGTGCAAAAGTAAAACAAAAACCCACTGCAAGTCGTGGTGGTCTTTCACTTTATGTATTTGTCTTTGAGAAACAGGAAAAGAATACACCCTCTTACATGAAACCCAGGGCACTGCCACTTGAAAAGAGACAATAAAAACGCCACAAAAGCCAAAGAGAAAACTTTTTGAAATGAACCTGCATAAATGTGCAGCTCTATAGAGACAACACATACAGGATTGCAACAAATGAGCCATTAATCTGACGATTATTAATTGAGTCAATAAACTGTCAGACAGAATGAGCAGTTTGAAGATGTCACCTTGAGTATTTTGAACTATTTTCTGACAAACTCTCCCAAGACCCTAAAAAAGTAGAGCTTCTAAAAAGAAGAAGCTCCTCACATTTGAGGAGATCGAAGCAGCGAGTGTCTGACTGTCAAACTTGTTGTCAAATATAATTAATGTAACGACAAGGGTACATTTGTCATTTGATCTGCTCCCGTCCAGCAGGAGATCAGATGTCAGATCAGCTGGGGAGCTACTCTCCTGCACCTGACACATCACAGGCCTGCTGTACCTTTGAGTGTGGCCTTCTTGAGGACCTTCATGGCATAGAGCTGGTTCGCATCGGGAGGTGTCACCTTTCGCACCAAAAACACCTGCAAATGAGCACGACAACAACACCACAAACACGCGCTGCATTAGATAAAGGACCGAGAGCCCGAGAGTGAGTGCAAACAGGGGTGAGAACTGGTGCAGCAGAGAGAGGCGTGTGTGTGCGCTTGTGCGTACGTGTGTGTGTGTGTGTGTGTATGTGTGTTACCTTGCCAAAGGATCCCTGTCCCAGAACTTTGAGCAGTTCAAACTGAGAGGCATCTGCCTTCTCTGAGCCCTCCTTGACCACATGAGTGATGTTGATCTCCTTGATGTCTCCATCTTCCTAATGAGGGCAAAACAGAGTGGAAAAGCATAATTAACCAATCAGTAATCAGAAGAACAAGAGGCTAAAACATAGAGGATACTGTGTGTTTGTAAGCATTGTGTGAAGAACAGAAAATGTTAGATCTGTTTGCTGTGCAAGGAGAGTAGTTCTGTCATAGCCGTGTTTCCTGCTGTAAATAGCTCTGTATCAAAATAAAATATTTCAGAAAGAGGAAGTAGAGTCAAGAGCGTGTGTGTAACAATGAGTGGTTGCACCTTGTGCTACTTGTCAGTGTGTGTTTTTAAGTTGTTTCTGCAAATGATGGCCAACATTACAAGCAAGTGAACTTGTTTACAGCCAGCACAACATGAGCTGCCTCCAGTGGTTTTCATGTTGTTGGACAAAGTTATGTAAAGTCAACTTCTCGGGTTCTTTACAGGGTGGAGCAGTGGCACAGCTGACAACTCCACCACATGAGCGCTCTCTGACCTGGTGTCAACCTCGCCCACAGCTCATCCAACAACACCCAACACAAAGGCATCAGAGCATCACCAGCAAACGGCACCAGCAGCAAGCCTCTTTTTGAGAAGTGTTTTTTGTTTTTGTTTTTTTCAGTTCTCTATATTTCTAATCCTCGAGTTTCACGCCCTAGGCCTACAGTGAGGCACACTGCTGCTGCAGTTACCTGCAGGGTTGCGGCATTTTAAATTTAACAGTGTGGTTGGTGGGGAAAAACGCTTTTTTTAAACTTCTACCCAGAAGGTTCACAGCTACTTAGAGAGCTTAAATTCAAAATTAGGGAATAGAAAGTAGGACATGTTGCCTGCTCAACACTTTATCCATTGAATTTGTCCTCTGCAGATGAAGTGCACATCAAAATAAAAGGTAAAGCATCTGATGTGGCTGATGCTCAGTACGGCATGCAATGGAAGCTGATAACACATTAACACTGAAATGACTATCTGAATACAAAAAAAAAAAGAACTGGATTGAATAAAAAGTCAATTAACTAAATGACTGATTTCGTAGTCAGTCGCTATGTCTTGTTTGTTTTTTTTCCTGAAACTAAATAAGCAAGTAAAGTGCACCACTTTGGGCCTTTGTCATTAGTTTTTATATTTTTCTGGATTAAATTAGTACTGAACAATTAGTTAATTAATAAATGAATTGACAGTAATTTTGATAACTGATTTAGTCAAAAACAAACAAAACAAAACATTCTATGGTCCAGCTTGTCTAGTGTGAAATTGAATATCCTTTTGTTCTGGACTATTCATCAGACAAAAAACAAGCAATAGGAAAACATCATTTTGGTTTCTAGGAACTTGTGACAAGGGTTTTTCACCATTTTCTGACATTTTAAAAGACACAACTATTGATTCACTGGAAAAAAATGCACCTCAGCTAAACCAATGCTGAAAACAATCATTGTTCTTCTAACCGTAACTGAATAATTTATCTATCAATCACAAAAAAGGCTGATGAATCAGTCATGAGAATGGGAAACTTTCAGCAATACGCTGACAACAGCCAACACCACAGGCCACCAGTACACCATGGGACTTTATTTGACAACAGGAAACCAGAGTTGGTTGAACATGCATGCTTTCAGCTGCACCTAGTTTCTACACAGCCACCGATAACAGCTAGCACGAAGGCTCGTCTGCACTTTGCAGCATCCCACTAATGAATCCCACTTCTCTGCTTGTTCACTTACAAATCACTGTGCACAGTGCCACAAACAGCTCTCTGGAGGCTACTCAAGGTTTATCAAGAAGCCAGCATGAGAAGATATCACTTTACCGTCCACTGGTTCCTTGGCGCAGGTAAAGTGTCACTGCCGTTGACTGTTGCAGCTGTTGATATGCAGCTGTTGCGGTGAGCGGGGCTGACGGCCAAAGCTTTGTTCTTTTTGCCCAGGTAGAGGGTCAGGAAGCGACTCAGTGTGAACTTTTTCTTGTCCTTCTCCATCTCAGCATTGCCCAAACTTCTGCTTCATCACCCTACCCAAGTCCATAACAGGGCTCACTGCCTCCGATAAATCATCCTGAGCCTCACCTCATCCCTCCACAAGCACACTTTAAACTCATTTGTGCACTCATGTCAAGGATTAGCTCGGTGGACAGCGAGTAAATATGGAAAAATCTCTCAGCCTCTGCCCTTTATCTATTCTCTCTGCAGAGGCCTTCTGCAGGGGCCTTCTGCTGTAGTTTTTCTTATTAACTCTTCATCTTCATTTTCTCTTCTATTATATCTCCTGTCCTCCCTCTCTCTCTCGCCGCGTCTCTCTGTGTAGGTCTGATTAGCCCCGTGTGTCCTCGGTGACTGACTGCAGCTGAAGTGAACTGGAACCGAAGAGGGCAGGAAGGAAGAGCCTGCTCTTATTCTCACAGTCCTGCACCCGTCAAGTCCCACACACACACGCACACACATATGCACACATCTGTGGCTGAGAGTGAGAGAGAGACAGTGCGCCCAACAGAGAGAGAGAGAGAAAGAAAGAGAGAGACAGACAGACAGACAAAGCACGGCAGATAGAAATAGAAATAATAAAACAAAATGAGAAAGAGACGTGGAAATGGAGCTTTTCTGCTGCCCCTGCTGAAAATCATACAAGTTCTAACATATGTTAATGTGTTTTGTTCTCAAGGTGGTTAGACTCCACAAACCCTGCTCGATACCACTTCCCTTTACCCACAATTCAACTGAGTAGAAGAGGCAGGCAGACCGAGGACGATGTGCCCCGTCTCAGTGTCAACACGGCACTCGCTGCCTGCAGGATGACAGAGATTTTCCTGTCTGTGGCCAGGCATGTCCTTCTCTTCCCTCTCATAATAGTCTATTCCTGCTCCATCCTGTCTCTTAAAACAGCTCTCACCGGTCCTAGAGTGCCCTCTCACTCTCCTCCTTCCCTTCATCTCCCCACTTTATTGCTCTTTATGCGGTAAATACCTCTTTACCAAGAGAGCGCAGGCCATTACGCACCCGTACAAATACGGCGCATGAGTCAACTTCTACTCTTGACACAAACAGCAGCATCACGTAGCTGTCAGCGGACCTGCTTTCCACACACACACACACACACACACACACACATATGTCTGATCAAACTGCATTGCAGCCTGCGCTCGGGGTGGAGAAAAAAAGAAAGAAGAAGAAGAAAAAAAAAGGGTGATATGAACAGTTTTGCGATCTGTGAATTTGATTTCCAGAGGGCAGAGAAGCGAAAATGCAAACTACGTCAGCCTGAAGTGGCTGAAATGCAGAGATGTTACTGCTGGAGTGTGTTTGAGCAGTGAGGGAGGAAGCGCTGGTCGGTCTGATGTGAAGCAGCTGCACAGTCAAAGCGGTCAGAGCTTACCTGGGCTCTAATATTGGCAAAGTCCCGCTCTATCCAGGTGATATGAGACTCGTTCTAGGGGAGGGGAAGGATGGTTGTGTTGGAATGGAGAAGTTAAAATGAGTTACAGACACACTTGGTATTGCATTCAGTTAACCTCAATACAAAGGTTTCTCTCCATTTAAGAGAAATGCTGGACACATATGCACAAGTATCTTTGCAGGCACA
>JBCAUF010000042.1:12447214-12458328 GCA_038406115.1 Haemulon aurolineatum
CAAGCTGAGAACATCTACAACCGTCTGGGTGAAGATCTCACCAAGTGGCAGGCCTTGCTGGTCCAGATCCGTAAAGCTCGTGGAACCTTTGACAATGCGGAGACACGGAAGGAGTTTGGCCCTGTGGTCATCGACTATGGCAAGGTAATGATGACTTATATCTTGAGGTGTTATTTTTGAGCAATATTTCAAGGGAAGCGTAAATTAACTTCCTTCTTGTACAAATCTGTTTAGACTGACGGCTAGTGTACAGTTTTTTATTATTAATGGGATTTATTTTCCACTGCTTTTTTTCGCCATCCAGTTTTACATTAAATGTTTATATTTGTCCCTGACAACAGGTCCAGTCCAAGGTGAACCTGAAATATGACTCCTGGCACAAAGAAGTGCTCAGCAAGTTTGGCCAGATGCTTGGCCAGAACATGCAGGACTTCCATGCCCAGATCTCCAAGGTAACACATAATTTGAAAGATTTCTTTTGACTAGCTAAGTAAGATTGATTTACAACAGACACTGATCAGGAGATGATTCTCTGAAGTGAGTTTTTTTTCCCTTATCAACTTTCTTTTTCCTCAACAGTCCCGTCAAGAGCTGGAGCAACATTCTGTGGACACAGCTAGCACCTCAGATGCTGTCAACTTCATAACATATGTCCAGACCCTGAAGCGCAAGATCAAACAGTTTGAGAAAAATGTGGATGTAAGTGCTTAGATAAGTACATTCAGTATCCTTTACTTCATTCTTTTGTGGTTCTGAATGCTATAAGAAAAACAATTCAGGGTTCTAATCAGATTCTCCCTCTTTTTATCCCTAGTTGTTCCGTAATGGACAGCGCTTGCTGGAGAAGCAGAGATTCCAGTTCCCCCCATCCTGGCTCTACATCGACAACATTGAAGGAGAATGGGGTGCCTTCAGTGACATAATGAAGCGCAAGGATACTGCTATCCAGCAGCAGGTGGCCAACCTGCAGATGAAAATCGTCCAGGAGGACAAAGCTGTGGAGAACCGTACCACTGACTTGCTCAATGACTGGGAGAAGACCAAACCAGTTGCTGTAAGAGAAATTAAATCATCTAATTAAATTTGAGATATATATTTTACTGTCCCTTTTAACTTAAACTATTTTTAATGTCTAACGGGTAATCTGTTTCACCAGGGTAACCTGCGTCCAGAGGAGGCCCTTCAGTCTCTGACGATCTATGAGGGCAACTTCGGCCGTCTGAAGGATGAAAGGGAGAAGTGTGCCCGCGCCAAAGAAGCCCTTGAGCTCACCGACACTGGCCTGCTCAGTGGCAGTGAAGAAAGGGTGCAGGTAATGCAAGCAAACCATTGCATAAAAGCATTTTTAAATTGCCACTCAAAGAGCTATTCACAGCAATTATCTTACCAGTTTTTATAGGAGTAATAATTAATTATGCACATTATGTCTTTGTGATGACCTTATAGGTGGCCCTAGAGGAGCTGCATGACCTGAAGGAGGTTTGGTCTGAGTTGTCAAAGGTTTGGGAGCAGATTGACCAGATGAAAGAGCAGCCGTGGGTGTCTGTACAGCCTCGCAAGGTAGCAAATCATCTGAATGTTTAATTAACCTGTTTATTTGTGAAATTTTGGGTAAATGACTACTCTTGTTTTGCCGTTCTGTGCTTGTAGCTTCGTCAGAGTCTGGACGGTCTCCTGAACCAGCTGAAGAACTTCCAAGCACGACTGAGACAGTATGCCTCCTATGAGTATGTCCAGAGGCTGCTCAAAGGATACCTCAAGGTCAGGCAGCTAGTACTTCCCATGAAGCACACATTTGGACTCACAGGAAAACATGAAATGGGTTGTTAAATTATTTTTGTTTTCCGTATTCTCACCAGGTTAACATGTTGGTGATTGAGCTGAAATCAGAGGCTCTGAAGGACCGCCACTGGAAGCAGCTGATGAAGCGCTTGCATGTGAACTGGGTTCTGTCAGAGCTGACCCTGGGACAAATCTGGGATGTGGATCTGCAGAAGAATGAGATGGTGGTGAAGGATGTTCTCCTGGTGGCACAGGGAGAAATGGCCCTGGAGGAGTTCCTCAAACAGGTGAAGAGGGATTATGCAGTGTAGTTGTGTTGTTCAGAGTACAACTCTATTAAAGCTTCCAGTAGAAATGATTAAAAGTGACTCTCTTGGTATGTAGACCTTTTTAATAATACATCTGAGTTCTTTTGTTCTCAGATCCGTGAGGTGTGGAACTCATATGAGCTTGACCTGGTGAACTATCAGAACAAGTGTCGTCTGATCAGAGGCTGGGATGACCTCTTCAACAAGGTCAAAGAACACATCAACAGCGTGTCTGCCATGAAGTTGTCTCCATACTACAAGGTAAACAGATTTACATGTCTTCTGTAAGACTTTTCAAATATCTTTGTTTTCAGAATTGCATCAACACCATGCTCCCCTTCCTCTTTTCTCACAGGTGTTTGAGGAAGACGCTCTGAGCTGGGAGGACAAGCTGAATCGCATCATGGCTCTGTTTGACGTTTGGATTGATGTCCAGCGTCGCTGGGTCTATCTGGAAGGCATCTTCACTGGCAGTGCTGACATCAAACATCTGCTTCCTGTCGAGACTCAGAGATTCCAGAGGTAATTGAAGAACTATTTTTACACTTTATTTTAACAAACCAGAAATTACTACTGTAACAATATTTTCTATGAGAGCCTACTTTTAACCAGTCTCTCTGTTTATTTCACAGTATCAGCACAGAGTTCTTGGCACTGATGAAGAAGGTGTCAAAGTCTCCCCTGGTGATGGATGTGCTGAACATACAGGGAGTGCAGAGGTCTCTGGAGCGACTGGCTGACCTTCTGGGAAAAATCCAGAAAGCCCTTGGAGAATATCTGGAGAGAGAAAGATCTTCATTCCCCAGGTAAGATGATACAAAGATGAAAGAACATGTTAAAACACATAAAACGTAGAGGTTCAAGGTTATGTTCAATATTTGGAATCACCTTCATCAATTAATTTACTAAGTATCCTCAGTTGATCCATCGCAATTTGTTTATTTCCAGGTTCTACTTTGTGGGAGACGAAGACTTGCTGGAAATCATCGGCAACAGCAAGAATGTGGCCAAACTGCAGAAGCACTTCAAGAAGATGTTTGCTGGCGTTTCCAGCATCCTGCTCAACGAGGACAACACTGTGGTGCTGGGAATCTCCTCCCGCGAGGGTGAAGAGATTCACTACAAGACACCGGTCTCCATCACGGAGCACCCCAAGATCAACGAGTGGCTGACGCTGGTGGAGAAGGAGATGAGGGTGACTCTGGCCAAGCTGCTAGCCGAGTCTGTCACAGAGGTCACATCCTTCAACAAGGGCACAGCCGTTGACCTGAGCCAGTACATCAACTGGATTGATCGTTACCAGGTAGGTATTGAGAGCATTTATTCCATGCACAATTCAACATACATGGAAATGAGGTAATGTGTAACTTCTCTTGATCTGTCTCCTCTCTTCACAGGCCCAGCTGGTGGTCCTGTCCACTCAGATTGCCTGGTCTGAGAACATCGAGTCTGCCTTGACCACCATCTCTGGTGGAGGGGACATGACACCCATGCATGGAGTGCTTACAAACGTCGAGGCCACCCTCAACGTGTTGGCTGACACTGTGTTGATGGAGCAGCCTCCACTCCGCCGGAGGAAACTGGAGCACCTGGTTAGTGGAAATTTTTTAAAGTTACATTTTTAAATAATGTTGGTCCATGAAAAAGTATGTCTGAAATCCCTCTTCTGCTCCATCTTAGATCACCGAACTGGTGCACCAGCGTGATGTGACAAGGACTCTAATCAAGAACAAAATCGACAACCCCAAGTCCTTTGAGTGGCTCAGCCAGATGCGCTTCTATTTCGACCCCAAGCAGACAGATGTTCTGCAGCAGCTGTCCATTCAGATGGCCAACGCCAAGTTCAACTATGGCTTCGAGTACTTGGGTGTCCAGGACAAGCTTGTCCAGACCCCACTGACAGACCGCTGCTATCTCACCATGACCCAGGCTCTGGAGGCCCGCCTTGGAGGATCACCATTTGGTATGGAACCTTTTTTATATACACAGAATAAATGGAGATTAGGATTCTCAAGAAAAGTACATATTTACATATAAGCAACCAACTTCACTGAGTTTGTCCTCCATCCTAGGTCCTGCTGGCACAGGGAAGACTGAGTCAGTGAAAGCTCTTGGTCATCAGCTGGGCCGCTTCGTCCTGGTCTTTAACTGTGATGAGACATTTGATTTCCAGGTACATGACATTCAGACTTGTGATTATCATTTGCTTTTATTTAAAGGGTGCAGCTGTTTCTCATATTAATAATTTTACCTACAAGTCGCTTTTATTGACCTCTTTTTTTTATCTTCTTCTTTCTTTTAGGCCATGGGTCGTATCTTCGTGGGTCTTTGCCAGGTGGGAGCATGGGGCTGCTTCGACGAGTTCAACCGTCTGGAGGAGAGAATGCTCTCTGCCGTCTCCCAGCAGGTCCAGTACATCCAGGTGGCTTTGAGGGAGCACAGCAACCCCAACAGAGACAGAAGTATGTATAATACATTTTGGAATTCTGAGGTCACAAAATGTAAACAGACTGTCTTTTACGACTCAGTAGCTTTGACCACCAACCACATACCTGTCACCCCTTAGGTGTGCCAGTTACCACAGAGCTCCTGAACAAGCAGGTGAAGGTCAGTCCAGACATGGCCATCTTCATCACCATGAATCCTGGCTACGCTGGCCGCTCCAACCTGCCCGACAATCTGAAGAAACTGTTCCGCAGCTTGGCCATGACCAAGCCCGACCGTCAGCTCATCGCCCAGGTCATGCTGTACTCTCAAGGTTTCCGCACGGCTGAGATCCTTGCCAAGAAGATTGTGCCCTTCTTCAAGTACGTGCTGTTTTTAAAAAATGTACATTGCTTTGAATTTTGAAAGGCCTTTCTCTGAATGCATCCATCTATCCACTGTTTCAGGCTGTGTGACGAGCAGCTGTCATCCCAGAGTCACTACGATTTTGGCCTGCGAGCTCTCAAGAGCGTGCTGATCAGTGCTGGTAATGTCAAACGTGAGCGCATCCAGAGGATCAAAAAGGAGAAGCTAGAGCGCGGAGAGGTCGTTGATGAGAATGAAATCGCAGAGAACCTTCCTGAACAGGAGGTATGAAAAAATTATACCAATATTGCTAATTGTGGCAGCTGTGGCAAAGAATCCAGCTAGATCTTGCAAAATTTCAACAGTTATTTCACTCAGATCATGTCCTGTTACTGTAGATCCTGATCCAGAGTGTGTGTGAGACCATGGTGCCCAAACTGGTGGCGGAGGACATTCCTCTGCTGTTCAGCCTGCTGTCAGACGTCTTCCCTGGAGTCCAGTACCACCGTGGAGAGATGACTGCTCTGAGGGAGGAACTGAAGAAAGTCTGCGCGGAGATGTACCTCACCTACGGAGACGGTGACGATGTCGGCAGCATGTGGGTGGAGAAGGTATGTTGCTAAATTAATTCAATATATTATTGAGTGTGTCAAAATATAGTGAGTTATACAGCCCAGCTTGCATAGTGAGTAGGTGCTCTACTTGTCTGAAACTCTGTCATTCATCTCCTTCCAGGTGCTCCAACTGTACCAGATCACACAGATCAACCATGGTCTGATGATGGTGGGACCCTCAGGTAGTGGAAAGACCATGGCATGGAGGGTGCTGCTCAAGGCCCTGGAGAGGCTGGAGGGTGTTGAGGGCGTGGCCCACATCATCGACCCCAAGGCCATCAGCAAAGACCACTTGTATGGAACCCTGGACCCCAACACCCGTGAATGGACCGATGGCTTGTTCACACACATCCTCAGGAAGTGAGTTCTGCCACACATTTGATTATTTAGGATATACATCAACTCAGTTCATCTTTAATAGATAACTGTGGTCTAAATTGTGTGTTTTCTTTCAATTTCAGGATCATTGACAATGTTAGAGGTGAACTGCAGAAGCGTCAGTGGATCATCTTTGATGGTGATGTTGATCCTGAGTGGGTTGAAAATCTCAACTCAGTCTTGGACGATAACAAACTGCTCACCCTGCCCAACGGAGAGCGTCTCAGCTTGCCACCAAATGTAAGAGCAACAGCCCTTCAAACACAGATGTCGGTCTGTTGTGTCATTATTTTCTAAACTCACTGTATTGACCTGGTATTACTCTCTCTTCAGGTGCGTGTGATGTTTGAAGTGCAGGACCTGAAGTACGCCACCCTGGCCACTGTGTCTCGCTGTGGTATGGTCTGGTTCAGTGAGGACGTCCTCAGCACTGACATGATCTTCAACAACTTCCTGGCTCGCATCCGCAGCATCCCATTGGACGAGGGAGAGGATGAAGCTCAGCGCCAGAGGAAGGGCACAGATGACGAGGAAGAGAGTGCCTCACCAATGTTGCAGGTAATCACAGGAAAGAAGAAATATGGCAATGTGCTGTTATTCATTGAAGAAGGGCATTTTATTCATTTCTTGCTAACTGATGTCCTATTTTACGTTTTGCATTAGATCCAGCGTGATGCTGCAGCTGTCCTGCAGCCTTACTTCACCTCTACAGGCCTGGTGATCAAGGCCTTGGAGCATGCATCCAAGATGGAGCACATCATGGACTTCACCCGCCTGCGCTGCTTGGGCTCCCTGTTCTCAATGCTGCACCAGGCCTGCCGTAATGTGGCGCTCTACAACAACAACCACCCTGACTTCCCCATGCCCATTGATCAGCTGGAAAAATACATGCAGGTAATGTTCTGCTTTCTGCTCTCCATATACGTAACTTAACTAACTATTAACATCTTCTCACTCCAAAATACCGGCATTTTTCTCAGAACTGATCAATTTTGTGTCTGTATATTTTTACAGAAATATCTGATCTATGCTGTGCTGTGGTCCTTCTCTGGAGATGGACGGCTGAAGATGAGGGCTGAGCTTGGAGAATACATCCGCCGTATCACCACTGTTACCCTCCCTGCTGCTCCCAACGTCCCCATCATTGACTACGAGGTATAGCCTCTTGGTGTTAAAACAGTTATTGATTGTTCTGCTGAGTAAATGAGGTAAAACCTACTGTTGTTTTGGAATTTCAGAATAACCATTGTGGCTTTCTTTGCATTATGCAGGTGTGCATCTCGGGTGAATGGCAGTCCTGGCAGGGCAAGGTGCCCCAGATTGAGGTTGAGACCCATAAGGTGGCATCCCCCGATGTCGTCGTTCCCACACTGGACACTGTTCGCCACGAAGCTTTGCTTTACACATGGCTGGCAGAGCACAAACCACTGGTGCTGTGTGGACCTCCTGGCTCTGGAAAGACCATGACTCTGTTCAGCGCCCTCAGAGCGTTGCCTGATATGGAGGTGAGAAAATGGATGAAATTATTTAAAGAGTGATAGCAAATATTTTCATATTTGATCTTGTAACTGATTAGTTGTAATCGTTTTACGTCACTATAGGAGTTCTAATGTACCAGAAAGCGCTAATATACCCATAAACCTTCATTTATTTAAAACTGTACATTATCATATTCTAAACTGCTGAATGAATATTAAAATGAGTCATTTCCAAATTTTCTCCTTACTCTCTGCCAGGTTGTTGGTCTGAACTTCTCCAGTGCCACCACTCCAGAGCTGCTGCTGAAGACCTTTGATCATTACTGCGAGTACCGCCGTACCCCCAACGGTGTGGTCCTCGCCCCTGTCCAGCTTGGCAAGTGGCTGGTGTTGTTCTGTGATGAGATCAATCTGCCAGACATGGACAAGTACGGCACACAGAGAGTCATCTCTTTCATCAGACAGGTATGATAACATTGTTTACAAACGGGAATCTTATTTCCTCTTTTTGCTGTTTCATAAGACTGTGCAACGGCAAAGCATGGCAAGATAGAATTTGGTATATTGCAGACAATACAATGATGAATATTGTTTCCTTTGCAGATGGTGGAACATGGAGGTTTCTATCGCACCTCAGACCAGACCTGGGTCAAACTGGAGAGGATCCAGTTTGTTGGAGCCTGTAACCCTCCCACTGACCCTGGCAGAAAGCCTCTCACACACAGGTGCAATAATATACTTAATACCATGATTAACAAAATGTTTGAAAACTGGAAAGATAAACATTGTATATGACGAGCCCCAACAGTGACCATGTCGTGGTGTGCTGTTTCTAGGTTCCTGCGTCACGTTCCTGTGGTGTATGTGGACTATCCAGGCCCAGCCTCTCTCACTCAGATTTATGGAACCTTCAACCGTGCCATGCTGCGCCTCATCCCCTCTCTCCGTACCTACGCCGAGCCTCTTACTGCTGCTATGGTTGAGTTCTACACCATGTCTCAGGTAAAGGGATCACTAAATATCGACATTAAAATAGTTAATTTTCAGTCACAATGTTACAAATATATTTGCATATCTCATTTCAATTGTTTTTTTTCCTTCAGGAGCGGTTCACTCAGGACACCCAACCTCACTACATCTACTCTCCCAGAGAGATGACCCGCTGGGTGAGGGGAATTTTCGAGGCTCTGCGGCCACTTGAGACTCTGCCTGTGGAGGGACTTATCCGCATCTGGGCCCATGAAGCTCTGCGCCTCTTCCAGGACAGGTGAGTGCACGTTTCTGAGCTAAACCGCTTAAAGAGGAGACTGTTCTTATCTATTCAAGGCAGTTTGAGGTTACATTTAGTCTGGATTTGTTAAACTAACCGATAAATCTAATAAAGTATTTAAAATTGATCATATTGGTGATAAGGCTGTTCATCTTAAACCTTTTTCCAGGCTGGTTGGTGATGAAGAGAGAAGGTGGACAGATGAAAACATCGACATGGTTGCTCTCAAACACTTCCCCAACATTGATAAGGACAAGGCTCTCAACAGGCCTATCCTCTACAGCAACTGGCTCTCCAAGGTAAATCAGAAACAGGCCGATCATGCTGTGATATTCCTGTTTCGGTAATGATGCTGGACTATTGTGAGTTTACCAAGTTTCTTGCAGTTTTATTTCCATTTCTTCACTGAGTTTCTTGCCTGTGGATGCAGGACTATATCCCAGTGGAACAGGAGGAGCTGAGGGACTATGTGAAGGCTCGTCTGAAGGTCTTCTATGAGGAGGAGCTGGATGTTCCTCTGGTGCTCTTCAATGAGGTGCTGGACCACGTCCTCAGAATTGACCGGTGAGTGACATCTTCTTTGGCTGTCGATTGACTTCTCATCTGGTATTAGTCTAAAAATGATCAAGAAAGAATAATTTTAGGATTTCAGTAATTGTTTGGAAGTAAATTTGATCATTGTATCCCCTCCTCCAGAATCTTCCGTCAGCCTCAGGGCCATCTCCTGTTGATCGGTGTGAGCGGAGCAGGAAAGACAACTCTGTCTCGCTTCGTTGCCTGGATGAATGGACTCAGTGTGTACCAGATCAAGGTTTGTACAACACCCGATGATATTTGGGGCCATATTGCCACAATTGCCTCTTACAGTGTTTGATGATGTGTTCGTTTGTCTTTTTAGGTACACAGGAAATACACTGGAGAGGACTTTGATGAGGACCTGCGTACAGTGCTGCGTCGCTCAGGTTGTAAGAACGAGAAGATTGCCTTCATCATGGATGAGTCCAACGTGCTGGATTCTGGTTTCCTTGAGAGAATGAACACACTGCTGGCCAACGGAGAGGTAACATGCTGCTGTCATGATCTGTTGTTCTTTCTCAGGAGATATCTATTTGGCTTTTCTGGTTCCTTATATGTTAATGTCACATGGTTCTTTGTAGGTTCCTGGGCTGTTTGAGGGAGATGAGTATGCTACCCTGATGACTCAGTGTAAGGAGGGAGCCCAGAAAGAGGGCCTGATGCTCGACACACACGAGGAGCTGTACAAGTGGTTCACCAGCCAGGTCATCAGGAACCTCCATGTTGTTTTCACCATGAACCCGTCGTCAGAGGGCCTGAAGGACAGGGCTGCCACATCACCTGCCCTCTTCAACAGGTATGGAGATGCATGGTGGACAATGAGCATAAATTCAAGCAGAGAGTAGACACTGCATTTTTAAAACTACAAGATGGCGTTTACAAGTTAACTTAAACCTTTTCTTTGTGTGTTAGGTGTGTGCTGAACTGGTTTGGAGACTGGTCCACAGAGGCCCTGTATCAGGTGGGTAAGGAGTTCACCAGCAAGATGGATCTGGAGAAACCAAACTACAAGGTGCCAGACTACATGCCCATCGTCTATGACAAACTGCCCCAGCCACCATCTCACCGCGAGGCCATCGTCAACGGCTGTGTGTTCGTACACCAGACACTTCACCAGGTACGAATGTTTCCAGGTTGGCAGTTGTGGTTGATGAACTGATTGTGGGGTTTGCTTCAATAGAAACTGGGCATTTTGGAAATACCGCACATGAAACCGTTTGAAACACTTCATGTTTTGTTGTTAACACCACACAGGCTAACAACCGTCTGGCTAAGCGAGGTGGTCACACAATGGCCATCACTCCTCGCCACTACCTGGACTTCATCAACCAGTATGCCAACCTGTTCAATGAGAAACGCAGTGAGCTGGAGGAGCAGCAGATGCACCTCAACGTCGGTCTCCGCAAGATCAAGGAGACTGTCGATCAGGTACAGATATTTTTTTAATTTACTTGATTTAATGTGCATGCTTAGTGCCATAGTGCTCTTGTACTACTCTCTGATTGTTCTTATGCTTCGTCATCAAGGTGGAGGAGCTCCGTCGTGACCTGAGAATCAAGAGTCAGGAGTTGGAGGCAAAGAACGCTGCTGCCAATGACAAGCTGAAGAAGATGGTCAAAGACCAGCAGGAGGCGGAAAAGAAAAAGGTACACAAGACGGACTCTAACATTTACAATGCTGAAAAAAGACCAATGCTCTATTGTGATTTTTTTTTCTTTCACATTTGGACTCACTGATACATCAAACTATACTCATACTGTTTCTCTTGTAACTCCAGGTGATGAGTCAGGAGATCCAGGAAGCTGTGTACAAGCAGCAGGAGGTGATCAAGGACAAACAGCTGAGCGTCAAACAGGACTTGGACCAAGTGGAGCCTGCTGTTATTGAGGCCCAGAATGGTACAGTAGTATATTTACTC
>JBCAUF010000042.1:12534985-12546301 GCA_038406115.1 Haemulon aurolineatum
GAAAATATTCAATACACAAAATACTGGCATTCTGTTGTTTAAAGTGATGTTGCATCTGTGTAAGACGCCGTGCATTGTCTTGTCTCTGGCTTCATAACAACCCCGCCATGGTCTGATGTAGCGATTCCACACCGAACACCAAACCCTAACGGCTGTAACGAACTATTGAAGCAGAAGGGCGCGCATTGTGCGGAATAGAGTTACCCATTCTTGACAAATTACACCTGGTAAGCAAGTCTGAAACACGTTACCTCAGTGTTTGTAAGATTTATGAGCACGTCTGCATCCACATCTAATTCACTCGGTTCTGGCAGACACGGCAGAAAGTGTGTGATGGGTGGGGAAAAAAAAGGAGATTTCCTCAACAGTTTTTTGTGAAGACGTATGCACTTCCCCCGTCATTCAAAAGAGGTTGTAAAAGTTAACAACCTCTGCATATAATAGGAAAGCAGTAAACATACACTGACATATGGCAGGTTATGCTGATCAAAGACTTGCAAAGGGGGTTTAGATGAGGGGCAAGCAAGAAGGGACTGAGGTTTCAGCATTTTGTCACTTTAAGATGTTTTCTTATCTCAAAATTTGTGATGTCTCACTAATTAAACTGGATTTGTTTTGAAATATGACAATATGTGTAACACATAGAACTGTTTGGATGATTTTAGAAACTACCCTCCATTTTCAAAGCGCAGGAGTACTATGTAAATGCCCAGCCATTCATGGCATTTCTTCTTTTCATATTTCTGAGATTTAAAAAAGAGAGTGAAGCTGACTCACTCCAAACAGGGTGCGAAGCATTGCCCGTATGAACTGATTTGGCTCTCCGGCTGTCTTGCACAAAGCTATACGCTGCTGTTGTTCTGCTTGTGTTATCAGAGCTCAGCGGACTGGGCTGAATAATTCAAGGCTCCCAGCAGCACCTCTCTCTCCCTCACTCTCTCTTTGCACCGACCTAGTTTACATCAGGAGTTTACAGGTCGGGCAGGGGGCTGGAGACTTGCAGCCCTGTAGCCTTGGCTATCAACCCCGGCCATGAAAAAAAACTGTCTGTATACAAAATCAGCCTTTGACAGTCTTGGAGATAGTAGAGAGAGTGTATTATTAGATTGAACTGAATGTGTCATGTGTGTGTCACACTGTAGCTCCCTAAATGAACATATTTTGGGGTACGCCCTCTGGTATCAGAGTTGATCTAAAAACAACAGTCACTCGAGCCCAGAACTCAAACAGGTTGCAGGACTTAACTTTGGGCTCCATCCAGAGGCACAGTGTTAGTTCAACCACCTGCCAGTCTGACAAGGAGAAATGTTACGCCTGTTAAACAGACCACCAACATCCGAGAGCTCAGCTCAGTGACGAGCCTGATGGTGCTCGTAGCTCTCCTATGACCTGCCAAGACTCTCGAGCCCAAATGAGCTTAAAACGCAGCATGAAACACAGCCTGTCGACACTCATCTGTGAGTGGGAGTCTGCTCGCCACAAGCTCCGGATTCAAGAGTTGTTGAGAGGTGACAGTACAGATCCGTCACACAAAATCATGTTTTGGAACACAACACTTTTGGAATTGTAAATGTAGGTATCACATCTTTCCCTCTGAGCACTGACTGAGTTGAGCCCAGTGCACTTCAGGTTGAAAAACATAGGCTGACTTCACCCATGTTTTCTTTATTTTTTTGTTGTGTTTTTTTTCAACTAAACTATGGGTGGAACAACAGATGCCAAGCACTGGGGTAAAGAGTTAATGAAATTTCCCCTTGAGAGAGAGATGAAAAAATCCAACGAAGAAAAATTGAATTGGGCAGCCTGGGGTTCAGGGAAGCCAAGGTTAAGGGAATGCAACAAAGCAGTGCAGTGTTTTCATAGAAAATCAATACTGTGCTTCTCATTAATGTCCTCATACTGCTGTGTAGAAGACAGGTCAGATTTTTCAACATGCAGAGAACAATGAGGGAAAGAGAGATCAAGTCCGTGTCAGCATCCGAGGTCTGTGCAGACACTTGATGGCCAGAAGGGAAAAAAAATATTCCTGTTGTAAATACACTAATAACACAATATATTGCCATAAAAACATAGCAGGTGGAAGATTGTTTATCATTTCTCCTCTTTAAAGAGCTCTTGTAACTTCAAAGTCCCCAGACTGAACCAACTAAACTCAGTTTTCAGTGATGTTTAAGCAATCTCATTACTCTCACCTCTCATATTCGCAGCACATTTCCCACTTTCTTTTGACCTCTGGCTGACCTCCCATTAGCAACAGCTATCACAGTCTGACATGGATATCACTGCTTCAGGTCAATATTCAAATCACACCTCAGATGTGGAGTGGCCTTTCCTGCCAATTTTCTGTTAATCCATTCTGGGCAAAAACGAAGGAATCATCTCCCCATTTGCCAAAAAAAAAAAAAAAAAAAAAGAATAATAAAAAAGAAATACTCCTTCCTGAATCACTTGCAAGATGTTTTCCTGGAATACTGATTAGAACTTCGAAATTAGCAATCAGATGGCTCAGGATGACTGAAAACCTTTCTAACTAGACTTTGAATACTCTGATGGTTTTTGTAATCATTTTCATATAGGAGTAATCAACATGCTTGATAATACTTTTTGGGTGCCATTAGCAATTAACAACTCACCAAGTCGCGCCCCCTTTATTTACTGCTGTGATGCCTGTCGTGCTATTCACAACAAGAAGGCAGACGTACCAGTCAAAATTCTTCTAATTTTGGCAAAGAGTCACTGATTTCAGAGCAACATCTACAACAACAGTCAAAAGTTTGTGTACATGTTCTCTTTGCATGTTTTTCTTTATTTATTACTTTCAGCGTTGTAGATGAGGAAACAAATATGGAATTATTTATTAAAAAAAAAAAAAAGAGAAACAAACAAACAAGAATACATCTTATATTTTAAATTCTTCAAAGTAGCCACCCTTTGATTTGATGACTGCTTTGCACATTCTTTGCACCATCTCAATTAGTCACCTGGAATAGTTTTCAATACGTGCTTTGTCAAAAGTTAATTTGTGGAATTTCTTGCCTTCTTAACATGTTTGAGACATCAGTTGTGTAGTGCAGAGGTAGCACTAAAACTATGAAGGAACACATATGGAATTATGTAGTAAAGGAACCGTCATCCCATCTACAATGTAGAAACTAATACTGTACAAATAAATAAAAAACATTGAATGGGAATATGTGCTTGCTTGTTTTTTTTTTTTTTACGCAGCCTGTATTCCCTTAAAATACTGCAGTATCAAAACTTCCTTGCTCTTAGTAGTTAAGGTGCTGCGATGTGAGAAATGCAAAGATCGACAGGCCTACAATTGCTAAACTATTGTTAGCTATAATCGCAGTTTGGGGGAGGGATTTAGCAAAACTCACCAATGACAAATGTTTCCATAGTTGTTTTGTTTTTTGTTGTTAACTTTTAGTATTTGTCTGAGGATTACTGGTCTAATCTCAGTCATTTTTATTAAAATACACGTTTGTATCATAATGAATGACAACATCCCTGCTGCTGATAAACACAGCTGAAGGTCAAGCTCCTCCTTGTGCCCGCATCCCAAAACAAAAGACTACATATTACCTCTCTAAGTGCTACCAACAATATGTCACAGTAAATTAAATCCCTCCCCCCTACACACGCACACATGCACAGGCTGGAGCTGCAGCTTGATCCCCTCAGACACTGACCTCTCTTTGTCGGTCAGTGCAGTCAGGCAGGAGAATGAAGTGAACGAGCCCCGGCCACAAAAGGCCATCCCTGCTTAGCTCGCGATCTGCACTGCCAGGGCTGACATCAGAGGTGTTATTACCATATAAATGAGATAAGGTCTTTAGTAATTGTGTGCTGGAAATTAAAGCCAAATAGTCATATGCGGCGGAGACAGTTTGTCTGCATGTGAAGGGAAATTGTGATGTCTTACAGTAGATTGATTTGGGTTTTCTGAATTAATGCATTTGTAAGTGACACAGACGATTATACTTCTTTATGCCACAACTACTTTCTTTGCTGAGACAAATTGTGATGTACAGGCAGAAATCCACTCTATAAAAGGTGTCATGGCAGCTTATGTACTTAAAATCACGTCTTTTGATATATTTCTGTAGAAGAAAAACAGATTTGTTAGTCCTGACACCATAAAACGATGACACATGTTTATGAGAGCAACTGAAAACATTAACGTTGGTATACTGCCTTATTTAGAATCCTGTTAATCCCCTTAAAGCTGTCTGATTACAAAGAGCAGTAAAACACCAGTCACATAACAAATTAGCAGCGAGCAAATTAGATCTTGATAAGTGCTGCTAATTACATCTGCGGTGAGGTGTGTGTCATCTGCTGATTTTTATGAGTGTTGTATCGTATTATGGTGCTTTGGTGCGGAGAGAGGGGCAATGGCATTTATTAGTTGATGGAATAGCCCACCTGGGATAAGAGCAGCCGTGACATTTCAGCAGTGGAGCAGGGCAATTACCCCGGGTGTCAGCAGCAATAGAGCAAGCTGGCCTTCTGTTGTAGTTCAACTCATCTAGGCTTTGATTTGTACATAGATTTCTCTGGTTGGACATTTAGAGATGGAAAAAAAAAGCAACTGTCTTTGTTCTTTAGGCCAAAACCTAATGTGTGTTAAAACCAGAGGTTGCAACCCATACATTGATTACAGCAACGTAGAGAGGTACCAGGACCATCGACTATTATTTTGTCTGCATTTTAAAGCTCCAATATAACTGGGTGAACTGGCATTACTGGGGGAATAAACCTTTAACATTCAGTGTTCAGAGTCCACCTCCACTCATGGATGTGATTTATTCTACATTTTGCTCTCTGCTTATTCAACCAACAGCCAATCACAAACTGCCCTTGACTGACAGATAAAGACTTTTGAATTAAGGCCTGGTCACACCAGTGGTAACTGGTAAAATGAAATTTATCTGTGCATCTTTGCAAAATATTTTGTCCAGAATTGGTGACATAGTGACTTTTCTCACAGGGCTGACTGAAGTAGCTGGCAAACTAATTGTTAACTTGCTAGCTTGCTGTGCTGGAGATGCTTTCTATTTTCTCACTGCAGTTCTGTTCACTGTTCCCTGACATTTTGCTCACAGTTATATGATCGCTTACAAGCTTGTTAATGACTAGTTAGCAAACCCTTCTTAGTCTAGGTTGGTCATTAATGGGACCGTTTAGACTATCTATTCATTTGTACCATCAAGTACTGGCTCATAATTTCTTTTGTGGTACACTTTTTTGCTCTGGCAGAGGAGAGTTTTATAGTGAGTGATGCACCACAGCTAATAAACTACAATAGCTTTTTTTCAGTTTTGTTTAGCAATGATTTTCCATTAATCCAGCCATACATTTGTTTGTATAAAATATGTAAGTCTACTTTACATATAATAGCAGGTACAGTAGGTTTAGTGGGACAGCCGCATTATTCATATGATTGTGAATTTTATTATGTTCTATGTTTAGTCCATGAAACCTCCACTAAACTCTGTTGTCTCACATTGTTGATCTGGTGTGAAATACATCAGATTTCTGAATGTAAGTTCACACATTCATTTTCCTTTTTTCAACTACAACAATTTATCACACTTTGAATTATTTGGGTTCATACTCAATTTTTCTCCTTCAGGAAAATGAAAAATGCCTCTGCTTGGAAAGTTATTAATCCACCTGAAAAACACCAACTTTACTGTAGTATGACCTTATTTGACCTTGCTTTATGTGCCCATGCCTCTGGGCAAGTGAATACATTTAAAAACATGAGCCAGTGTAGGCAGACTGCATTTGATTATCTCTTGATAAGGAGCAAGCTGTGAACTATTGATCCCCTAAACTGTGATCCCATGAAGGGTCAAAAACCCTCTGCAGTGATAACTCAAGGGCTGATTGATGATTTCCAGTGAATACATCGATTTTTCATAAGATGCATTTTTTAAATCAGGTTAATTGACCAGTATGCTTGACTTAGCTCATTCTTTTGCACCTGTACGGCATGTGCTACATTAGGAGACGGCACCAGATCCAAATGAGCGACCCCAGCTTTGAGGTGACCTTTCACTACCATGAAGTCACGAACAAAAACCTCCACTAATCACGGCACTATGTTTCAATTACCCACCACATCATAACGTCGCTCTCCTCAGAATGCCACCGCCTGAAGGTCATAGCAGCCTTTTAGTATCGCATGCTGTCTAGGACTTTCCGTGGTTGACCTTTCACTGTCTGTCACTTCACAGGATGACAGCAATCACTATGCAAGAATTTGATTGCATGCAAGGTTACATCATGAGGTGCTGGCCATGTTTTGTACAGTGTATTAGTCATGCAGTTTGTGTCCATTGTTGAGTCTGTCATCTTGTCTGCTGTGTTGAGAAAAGACACACAGAGAATGACAGACTGGGAGAAACAAGGAGGTGGTAGTAAAAAAAAAAAGGAAAAAAAGCAAGGGAGGAAAAAGGCAAGAGACCAATTCTGCCTGTGATGACTGAGCTTTAACTTGACTGATTCGTTCCTGACAGGGTCCTCTCATTAATCTTTTACATCTTGCCTGTAGTTATCATTACTAAGAAAACCGTCAGGCTCTCTTCCCTTATTTTGACAGAGACACTTACTTTCATCTTCACTACGGGAACAGGCTGGGAATTGTTGTTGTTTACCCAGCTTCCCACCCACCCACCTCTGAAATCCTCCAGTCTTTAGCAAGTCATCCACTGAGAGACACGCATGGACTGATGAGCAACTCATCTTGGTTTTGTTGAGAAAATGGGAACAACAGATTTTTGCAGTTGATTGGATCAAAAAGTAAAAGCTTAGGTAGTGTCACGCAAAAATCTACATTTTAAGGCAACATTCAATTATTTGTCCATCAGCATTCAAAAGGCCAGATTTTCTTTTTAAAATAAAGTAATTATCTTGAGTTTTATCCAAATTTTTTATAGGATTGGGTTTAACCAAACATCTTTTACATTCCATGTAATGCATTGTGTATTTTGAATGATCGTAAATGTGTTGAGTTCATTGTCTTCTTCATAAAACTTTTGCAAAGCCAATTCTTCAAACATCTTAAATCCTGGTCTGTTTACGTCTGAGTTTGCTTGCCAGAAGTCTTCGTCTTCATTGCCTTCACTGAGGCATTTTTTTCTTGGCTCAACTGTCAATAAGGGGGATAGTGTGAAATCAGTGGCAGGATGTGTGTCTGCGTGCCAAGTCTTTCAAATTAAATGACAAAATGTATTGTTTGGAACAGTTCTTCAGAATGATCTGAGGCCCATATCATCAAGATTCAAGATTCAAGACAGTTTTAATGTCATCTCCACACATGCAAAACACGAACAGAAGCCAAAAAAACATATCAAGGACTGGTTAAGACCAAAACAATAAATATAACTTAAAGCACTATATAAAGAACTATTTTATAAATAAATAAATAAATAAATGATGCTTGCAATAGCACCAAAACAGGAGCCCAGTCATAAAAAAATCGCTCTATAGCGCTGCTAGTGGTCAAAATTTAGAGGGCACTTTTAAACGTCTTACACTGGTTAAAATTCATAATACAAATTAAAAACTATGCAGTGTTGTGGGCTCATGGCTACTAAATACCCCTGCAAATCGACTTCTTTACATGTCAGTGGTTTCCAAACTTGGTCTCTGGTCAGAAAAAGAGAAGAAAGGTTATTCTTTAGAACAATTTTGCTTCTGCAGGCCCCTAAAAAGTGTTCAAATAAAACAACCTGAGATGGAGGAATCACTTCAAAACGTCATTTACTGTAAGTCTTTTGGAAATACCAACATACCATAGTATTCTACCGTATGAGTCATTCACTGAATTTCCATTCACAAATTCAGAGCATAGTCACAATTGCAGTTTGTACATTGAGCATGTCAGGCATGCAGATCATTCATAGAGCACTTTGGGCATCATGAATATTCAAAGTGGTAGCCAAATGTCACCAAGCTATCCTGTAGCAATAATGGAGCCTGAAGTCTGCAGACAAGTGGGCACGTACTGAGTCGAGCTAATGAATGTAGCTGCCTCGGCTTGATTAGTTTGGATGACAAATGTTTTGATAGAAACAGCTCTCTGAGGCTTCAATCTCCATAACATCATTTTCTTCTTTATTCTGTGCAACAACACAGAGTTCAACCAGAGGCAACATGTGAACCAGTGACGTTCATGCCTTTCCTCATAAAACTGATGTAAAGATAAAAGATTGAGCATCCTTTTTTTGCTTAGAGTGGTAAAAAGACATTTTCGGGCTAATATACCAGTAAAGTACAAATGCTCCAACTATTCAAACGAAAACAAGACAAACGGCAACAAGAAGATGACAAGGATCGAAGAACAGTGCTAATCTATTAATCAACATGAAGTCAGTGACTCAAGAGGTTCAGCTACAATTAGAGGATAAATGTCTATAAGCTTAAGTCAAGATGTGTGAGCCAAAAAACACAAAATAAAACATTAGTTTCATTGGTCATACCAAATGGTACATGTTGCACTGTGGGACAGGAAAGTCTAAATGATGTCGTTTGAAGGGCTGGCGCACTTAAGGAACACGGTCCACTGGCTGAGTTTATTGTAAATATAATTTATAGCTGACACTCTTTGCCACTCTGTTACAGGGAATCTCAAAGCCAGAGCATTACTGGGAGCTGGCGTCAGCCTAATTACTGGGAATAGTGCCTGTCAGGAATTCAGGGCAGGACCTGCAAGTATGGCACAAACATTAACATAAAGAATGTCCTAAGAAATTTAATGGGATTTTCAGCTTTTTAGGATAACAAAATGACAGCAAAACAGTCGTTCATACAAGAAAATGCAAATGCATCGTGGTTATTCTGACAACAAATCAGCTCTATTTTATAGGCAACTGTAAAGCCTAAGACATGCTAATTCACACTTATGAATATACACAGACGCAAAGACTTATGCACACACATATACAATATACAGTATACATATTTACATATGACAACATTTACATACAGACACATGTTTTTCTGAATCTTCTATTGTTGTATAGCCGTAGAAACTAGTCATATGTAATGAGTTTAATTGCTTATAATATCAACAATCAGTATTTACAAAAGTCACTTTTTGTAATCTGCTGATACTATTAGCCTCCACAGGGAGACCTACTCTGATGCCAACAATCATTTTGAAGAAGTAAACAATGCTTTGTATGATCCTGGATATCTAGTTTAGGGAAGCAGCACTTTATGTAACTAATTAGTGTTTTTGGCTCTCCTGTGATTGAATGTTGTGGTAAGCGCAGATCCAGCTGAGGTCCTTCATGTGTCCACGCTGAAGACCAGATGAGATCCACAGTGATTCCTTGCTATCTGCTCAGCTCAACTGGCTGAGATCTGGGTCATCTGGGCCGTTTGCTGGACGGCCATGGGCCAAGAAACAACACAGAAAACATAGAAACAGACTGACCCAGTATTTGTAATTTGAGTGTGAGATAGCTGTTAACATCGCCAGAACTTCTTCATATTCACTTTTAATTTGTGACACAATTTTTAAAAAAAAGTCCAGTTTGAAACAACATTGATAAATATAAATCAAGGGTTCTTCACGGTTGTAGATGCCAAGGTTTGCTCCTGGAGTCAGAGCAGATCATTAAATATTAAACCACCGCAGCCTGCTACCGAGGGAAGCTCTCTTCATGCAATAACAAGAAGGCTGTTTACTTATCCTCATCCTGCAGTTGAGTACTTAATTTTTCTGTTATTATTTTTGCTTATAGAGGTTCGGAAAAAGTGGGACACTCTAATTGAAAAACTGCAATACTCCCTTCCTGTGAATGAACTCTCTGGAGAGATGATGTGTCAGCTGACTTACTGAGCGTCCGTCACCATGTTATTTTGTTAGTTTTGTGCATTTGTGGTGTGCAACGTATTATATATAAGTGAAATTTTGAGGTGTAACACCACTACATTTCAAAGAGAAGTACTGTGCTAGCACTTATCTTACTCAGATAAAATAAAGGCATTGTTAAGTATTAATTCCACAGTTCCTAACATTTTTGGTTTATGGCTTTCATATGTAGCCTATAATGGCTGTCAGTTTCACCAAAGATCATTTATATAACTATTCAAAGACTGAAGAGATAAAATTATTCACATATTTCACCCCAAAAAAACAGTCAAGCTCAACATCGTTCATAATTTCCTTTTGGATGCTCTGACTAAACTGACAGACTGTATATTAAGTACCATAGTTCAAACAAGCTTTCACTTCACCAGCCACAGCAGTAAAATGCTTAAGTTGATTGATGCATCAGTCTTACCAGTCAAATCATGTCATAATATATCACTGACTGGAGCCATTTTTATGCAGAAGAAGTACCTCTGATACATTAAGTACTGTGCATTTTGCTGCTGGACATTTACTTGAAATTGTGTGAAATTAATGAAACAATAAAGGATCTGAGAGCTTCTTTATCCTCTACTGATTTTGAAGAGCTTTAAATAGGCAGGGGTTGGTGGCAGTGCTGAGCGAGAACACTATTATCTGTATTTGTACCTTTCCTACCAACTAAATCATCTGTATTCATATCCATACTTGGAGTGGGTGGGGCTTAAACAGGATGTAGGTGGTGCGTAAACCAGAAGCTGTTTATTTAAGCCTGAAATTGATATGGCTCGATCTGAATTTGTTAACTATCTACAGAACAGCCTCGGAACTGAGCGTCACAACAATGTTTTGAATCACAAAATATTCCTGTTATTTACACCTTCATCGCTTCAGAATATAAGACAAATATCAACTGGTGTAAGGTATGGTAAATGCATGATAAAGCGGATGCACAAACATTCAATTAAACCCCAGAAAAATATAATGAAATTGAAATTATAAAGTAAAAATAGCTACAGGGGCTGCAGCAAAATTAATTTCTTTTGGGATATAAAATAGAGGGTCAGCTGTTGTTGTTGCACATCAACAGTTCTGGATACCAGTGAAAATAGATTTCTACATCAAAGAGGATTTTACATTGCACCTAAATGAATTCCCCTACAGGGATGGGCAGGAGATGCTAAATTGCACTTTCCTTATTTTGAGTGTAGCATTAATTAGACATAGTGAATAATGAGCCGAATGTATAAAATATGTCCTTGGTGCCATTGTGGTACTGACCAAAGGAAAAAAAATGTGAACAGGAAGACAGTAGAAATAAGTTTTAAGTCTTGTGATGCATGTAAAGCTGCAACCATGTTGGAGGTGTTCACATGGAAGCAGCAAATGGTCACTTGTATGGACACCTCCCATTCAGTCACAGTGATATACTACTGCATTGGGCT
>JBCAUF010000042.1:12555217-12571924 GCA_038406115.1 Haemulon aurolineatum
AAAAGCAACCATTTTTAAAATTGTCAGTGTAGTTGAAAATAAAAAAAATGACAGAGAAAATTGTTCTGTAGGAATCAAAAAACTGTTGAGTGAAAACCAAACTTACTCTAGAAGTGAGGTTACAGATTGCAAAGAATTGCCCTTTCAGAAACTGGCTGCAAAACAAAAAAAATCCAGTGTTTGGTTTGTCTAGTTCTGGACTACTGTAGAAACATGGTGGTACAACATGTCGGACTCCATGGAGGACATCCTGTTCTGTCTGTCGACATAAAGGGTTCATTCTAAGCTAATAAAAGCACAATGAGTCTTATTTTCAGGTGACCATACACTAATGAAAACATATTTTAAATATTCTACTGAACAAATATTCAGTTTCTGCCAATAAATCCACCTAAATCCTGTTTAGCTATACACAAGACCTTTAATGGCATTGAGTTGACAGCAAAAGATATACAGTAGTTGAGTTTCATTTTACAGGTCGTCAAAAACCGTCATGCTGGGTTGGATTCCGGCCAGAACCCGACCGAAGGCGATGATATCTGACAACCGGGGTGTGAGACTCAACAATCAACTATCTTACAGATATCACCTTTAAAAAACATACCATTTTCCCCTCCATCCTAGCAGTTTGGAGACTCTTCAATCTAACTCAGAAGAGCTTTTCTGTAGATATTTGCTTATTCTTTTTTGAAACCAATGCAAAAGTAAAAGTAAGTAAACAATGAGTAAAGGTCTTAATCACTGATAAGATAATCCAGCTTTGCATGGAAAGAAATGTTGCATTTGTCTATGTGATGTCTATGTTTATGTCTACAACGTGTGTACTAAAACCTGTATTTCGCTCCTAAAGTCTAAAATGTACAGATTTCTTAACCCATTTGTTGCATCACTATGGTGAAACTATTGATTCAACAATAAAAAAACATTCCTGCATTGTGAAGTAGTATGTTTTGAACATGATGAGTAAAATTTTGTGAACTGCGAAAAGTAGAGTAAAGAATACAAACAAACAAAAAGTACTCCAGTAAAGCACCTTGAATACTGCAATAAATGTATTTGCCACCTCTTGTGCCTTGTCAGGGCAGTAAAACATAATGTAGAAGGCATGATAAGGAAACACAGCCTGCAGGCAGGAATAAAGGCTGAAAGAGAGCCAGATGTGCCCCGGACTTTCAGGGTGTATTAAGTGTAGGAGTACAGATAACCTACTTCAGGTCTGTCAGCTGCTGTACACACATTCTCTGAAATGCCACTATGAATAAATCAAAGGCATAACAGCAACCTTCCTCTCAAGTGTATCATTATTTTATGAAAGTTACATGTAATAATGTATATGTTCTTTAGGGTACAGTTTTGAGCTGTATTTTGCATTAAATTGATGGCAGAATTTGGCTTTTGTTTTTTGCCAAAGTTCACAGTTATCACCAGCTTGTCACCTTGTCAAGGTGACCTTTTAACGTGTTGTTCCTGTGTGTTTGTGTGGGTGCTCTTTATCAGGGGACGATAATGAAAACGGAGGTGCCATCTCTTGCCAGCTTTTAATGTTAATTGGCAGTGATTTGTGAAAAAAAGAATGGCCCCAGTCCAGAAGAAAGCTGCTTCAGACGACACTGCATTAGAGGAGGTTTGTTGTCACAAAATAACCTTTTGGAAAATAAAGGAGGGCTAAGGCAGCAAGATGAATACTCACTCCCACTTTGTGGTGTTCACACAGCATACAGAATGAAAATCATAACTCCCCAAGTCAACCAAACAGGTGAGGTCAGATTATTATCAAAGCTGCTGAACCAGAAAGTTGATACAGTGTGCTGTATGTGCTCGAGGGGGAAGACACTGACAGTTCAAGGCCTTTGAGTCTGCAAGAAAACAGGGAGCTTGGTAGAAATGCATCTGCAAGCACCGGAATTATTAACATTTAGGTATGCTTACAAGACAGTATTAAATCAAAGTAAGCAAAAAAGAAAAAAAAAAGGCTGAAGCAGTGCTGCGTAGATGGACGCTCACATCCACACTTTTATTCACTCATTTACAATTCATGTCAAGTCACTACCACCAACCCCCACCCTGCTGCTTGACCCCCTCTGCCTCTCCGAGAGGCAGCGATGGCGTCAGAAGAAGAACAAAAAGCAGAAAGGAGCCTCTGGGCCTGTGCTCATCTTCTATCTGACCTTCACATAGAGTTGATCATCAAGAAGACGGTCTTTGACAGGTTTTTGACACCATTGAAGATCTATTTTGAACCCATCTCCACAGAGCCGATGGTCAGAGTAAAACACTGGGCAATGATACAATAACCCGTGGTGTTTTCTCATCGCTCTGTGAGACATGTGCTCCCAGGATAAACACCAGTATTGATTGATAATGATCAGCTGAAAGCTATAGCTATAAGCTACATATGTGTATGTTTACCTCAGACTCTTTTCAGAAAGTATAACCTCATGTTACAGTCATAGATGACGTTGATGGTGGATGAATGTTTAAACGAATCACGTGAATTCCACTGGGGGGAGATTTCTATTCACATCCTGTTTCCTCGCAGATTCCTTTTAACTCTGACCATCAACCTTTCCTCAATTTAAACCTCTTTGGCCACTTAAGAGCAACACAATGAATCCTTGAAAAATACAATTTCACTTTACAATGTTAATACAGTGAGCATGGTAGCAAAGCGTTGCCTATATAGACATCCATCAGATACGGAGCAACATTCATTTGAAGCCATGTTTCTGGCGAGCTGAAGAGTCAAATATTTACTCTGCTAGTATTTCTGTTTTTTTTTTGTCTCCACCAGTTCCTGAGGGAAATATCTGGCTCTTTACACGCTGAGTGCTTCACTATTTTTACCAGCTAGTTGCTAACTTTGTCAGCCATTTGGTGCTGGACAGGTAGAGCTGTTTCACTGAAAACAGCTGCCTGCCGCTGAACTGACGTTGATGAGAGCAACGAGAGGGAAGTACTCTGCAGGGCTGCAGAATAAAGCAGTAATCCTCAAGAGCGACCTCTCTTTCACAACGTAGACTTTTCATCAATATGTTGATTAGAGCAGCTTTAACTAAGACCTTTCAGTTGCATCAGTCTAACCAAACCGTATCCATAGAAGTAGCTGATGACAAAGGACACATGGGTCGTTTTGGGGGGCAGCGACAAACAACACACAGCATTTCGTCGTTCTGTGTAGAAGACAAAGAAAATACCAATATAATGAACTTTAAACCTGTTTTTTGAGCAGAAACCTGCTATCATTAGTTTCTGTTGAGTTTTCAGCAAAATGTTCACACCCTAGAGTGTGTGTCCAGTTTTATAATCTAAATCCGTATTGATTTCTGATTATTTTCATTGTTTACTGTGTGTTCTGTGTTTGCTTTGATATGCAGTCAATGTCTCTGTTGCTGTTTTTCACCGCAGCTTTGCAACAAAATCAAATCTACCGGCTCTCCCTCTTGAAGGGCTCAGTGTTTTGTTTAGTCTACAAAACAGCTTGTGTTACCAGCTGCCTTGATTCCCTGAAAAGCTGCCGGTAGTTGGTACAGTGGCAGCCGAGAAACTGAGTCAGTCAGACAGTCTATCCCTCCACTCCTTCAAGGCAGTCTGCTGGTCTGATGGATGAGAATTGAAAGGCAAATCAATAGAGATCACAGCTTAAATGAAGAGTGATTTTAATTGGCTTACTGTTATTGACGGGTGCTTCCCTCAGCTCCTTGGACTTGCTCAGGGGGCCACACGAGGGCCGGTGCTGTGGCTCCAGCAAGTGAGGATTTGCTGATACTCAGCTGTTCGCTGAATGAAATGACGACTAACGAGGGGTGACAATAGCAATTCAGATAAATGTTTATGAAGGGCATTTACACGTGCCCACATCTGCCTATGGTGCGTCTATTTTCAGGAGGCTGTTAAGAGATTGATGAACACAAATGGGACGACAAAAGGAAAAAAAAGGAAAACACAAGTTGCCATCCATAACCACAGCAATTTGCAAATACTTAAGGAAGCAGGCATAGAAATATGTTCTTCCTATTGAAATTAAGTGTAATATAAATGACGGTAGAAGCTGAAAACAGATAAACATTCCTCTAATGTGGTTTTATGGAATTGTAGGAGATGGCTTTGGCAGTCAGAGTTTCCCACGGATCCTAATAAATTCTCAAAATGTGCTGATGAAATCTCTTTTGCATAAAGAGGTGGGAGTTCTCGGAAACTTAACACAAGAGGGAGAGAAGATGTAGAGTGCAATTTCAATTCAACATTTACAGTCTGACACTGCTGCAGATGTTTTAAAACTCATTGGGTAGTTTGCAGATTTGCTAATGCTAATGTTTATGAGGCTGGATCTCAATTATTACAGTCAGTAAATAAACTGCGTCTCTCAAACAGTGGTTTGTGAGTTTAGAAATTAGCATATTTTTGCAAAACTGTGGACATTTACCCAATGTAACATTAGTCCAACTGACAGTTGCAACATTAAATGTAATTGGCATCTATTTTTGGTATTCTCCTTCAAACATAACGGTTCATTTACCTCAGATTGTGCTTATTTTCTGCCAATCAACACACCACTCCTGCCTTCACGAACATTAAATATTAATGAATGTGTCTCTTTAGTCATCTTTCCTGATATCTATGCAGACATAAAAGAAATCAAAGAAAAGAGAATGTCAGGATCCCCCCTCTTCTGAAATCATCAGTGAAATATGCAAACGCTGCATATGATTATGAAATAAGACCTGAAACGTAGCCTCTAACTTTTGATACACGCACCGTCAGCAGCAGGGAACGCCTGTAAGATTAACACGGAGGACCCCTCTGCTTATTGCGTTAGGGCTGCCTGAACAGGCCGTTTTAATAATGCATACTCACTCATGCATATTCTCAGCGCTGTGTCAAGCACAGTGGAATTAAACAAGTTTATCATCTAAAAAATGACATGTTCCATATCAGCCCTTTTCACTGAGCGGCCAACGAATGGCGAGTCTGCTTTTCGCCTATCATGAAGATACTGAAATAAGACGGCTATCAGCAGTCGTCGAGAATTTATAATTTCCTACCGGGGCCAATATCTTCAGAGCTTAATAACTAAGGAACAGTTTTGATACTGGGGGAGTTTTTAGTGGTGGCAAATTGGTCTTCTGGGGCTTAAGGGAATGACTAAGTGTTCAGATCAACATGCCACTGTCCTCATAATGAAATTGATGTGATAAAAAACAGGCACGAAATTGCATTATAGGAACCTTTCTGTGCATATATGATCAGTTTTACGAGTTTGATTGGGAATGTTCCTTTAATGTTTCACATCTTTACTTGCAATATACTGCACTGACACAAATATATTGAAAGGTCCATCACCAAGGAAGTAAAATGGAGGTGTGTTGCTCTTGAAATATTGAATACAATTGCACCATGATGTCAACTGCTTTTGAACCTAAAAACATTTTTGTATTTTCATTTTTAATAGCAGCTGTGACCACAGCTGTATTCATACTTTATGAGCTACAAGCCAAAACAGAGTGGTGTTTCAAAACAGGCAGTGGTTAAGGGGTCTATGGAGTTTTTGCTGTTTTTTCATGGTTTCCAGATTTCATCAGATTTTCATCCGATGACGTTAATACAAATGTAGAACACATATCCAATATGCTAAAACTATACTATATACCAAAATATCAAAATAAACTTTAATCCTATTTATAACTATGACATTATTTTAAGGACAAAGGGTCTTTCAGAGACAAACAGTCCTTAAATTTTTTTTAGGTGTGTTAAGGTGCTCCAATCTTAAATACTCACTCTTCAGTACTTCTGCATATGTCTGAGTGCGGCTGTGTGAGAGGCGGAGATGAAAAAAGTCAGTAGCATGCGCTGGAGCACCAGCGCTTTACAATGGATTTGAATTAAGATGAAGATTAAAATTGCTCTATTCTACTCAGTCTAACGCCTCTGCAATAAAAACACTCACTCTTTCCACTCACTATTTTTAACCATTTAGAGGCACGTAGAGGCCAACTATTCTCAAGCATGTGGGGCACCCATTATGTTTTCTCCCGGAAAGGCACTCTAAAGGGCTCTTCATCATGTTTTCTTGCACATCGGGCCACCGAAGAGGGCATTTTATCATGTTTTGTCTACCTTGGGGTCATTCAAAAGGGTCCTTTTGCTGCAATTAATTCAAACCTGGAAGCATTTGAATAACATGAGCTCTAAAGAAGTAAAATTATCCAGTAGTTTACCAAAAAAAAAGCATAGATGAGAGAGGCATCTGAATAACTATAAGTATAACTTTGTTTATGTGACAGAGACTGATTGAATTAAATCATTTACAAACTGTAGGGCTAACACTCAGACTCCCCTCACGCCCTCTGGCTAAACACAGAGAGGTGGATTACTGTGCTCGCGTACGGCATCCACTGTGGTATTGATGAAAATAAGTTCTCAGCTAAAGGCTTGAACTCAGTCCAAAGGTGCGACCAATAATCTCTCATGTCTGGCTGGGAAGCGGTGTTTCTTTGTGCACAGAAGAGAGCATGAGAGGGAATGATGGTCAGAGAGAAGAAGACTTATCTTCCCGCAGGATCAGTACTATTGTTAAACCTCCTAAATCACCTGCAGTGAGCAGAGCAGAACAGAGCAGCCTGATGCAGGGCTGCGAGATTTCTTATTTCATTTTTAATACCTCCGGATCGGATCCATCCTGGATTGTGTTGCTGTAATCCCTTGGCTCGATATCCCCCATGTTCAATATGTTAATGTCTCCCACCAAATGGATCATTCGTCAGACAGACTTGGCAGATGGGCTTGCAACCGTTTCAGAAAAGACAGATGTATCAACACCCCGATTTAAAACCTCCGTGTGTGCTTTTCAACAGTCAACTCACCATCAATACAACAATAAACGCACAAATTTGTGTATCGAGAGAGAACATACCGTAAGCAGGACCAATGAGTTACCCCAGATAAATTTTTTTCCCGCCATATAAAAGATGGTGCACAGCAGCGGATGAACATTACATTGTCACTACCCAGAAGACTGAGGCATAAAAGAGGCTTTTGTATGTTTGAATTGCCAGAATCATTTCTCAACACGTTATTTTGCAGCCAGATAATGATCTATTTCTCAGTTCCACAGTGTCCTACTTAGCCTACTTATCTAAGTTGGAGGGAAAAATAATCATTTGATGTGGAGGATGCTTCTCAGCCTTGCTAATGCTGCTCTGTCCTTGATTATTATCCTTATTATATAATAGCTTAAGGCCAATATTCTTAAGAACTAGATTCTTTTATTGCATTTCTATATGTGAGGGGCTTTATTGTGGGCCCAGGACCATGCCGTGCATTTGTTGACTTGAATAAAGTGCAACGATGACGGTGAAGAAAAGAGCTGAGGGAGAATTCCACCTGAATATCAAATCGATGTTTTGCAAAAAAATAAATAAATAAACAAAATGTTTTCAGACAAAGGCTGTTCTCTACGTTCTGATTCAGGGTCTCAGCATCTCAATATTGAATAACCCGTGAGCTATTATGATGCTTTTGTATGCAACACATGATTTATTACTGCACCTTCTGTTGAGCCTCAGAAGACGACGCGCCGAAAGAGAAACTCTCCTCAGCAAACTCACACTGCTTTTGTTCCCTTCCTCATTTTTTTCTTCTATTAATCAACTGTTTTGAAATGATGCAACCGATTCATTTGCAGGCTATTTTCTACTTGTAGCTGCTGGCAACATGACATTTTATCATCCTGATACTCACGCATTCATTCAGTCAACACCCACTACAAGACTCAGAAAGCTGTTTATACCCACAGACTGTGTCAATTTGTATTGTGTCAGTAGATACGTGCAATATTTCATACATGCGGAAGTGTTGAGGAAAAAAATTCTCGCCAGATGTTGTTTTCTGTATCTATTGAAGTCAGAGTGTAGACACATCATGATGCCGGCTGGCAAACAAAAATGGCCCCCATAACTGACTTTGAAAGTCGACAGTAATATCGAACGAACTGAACATCAAAGCTGATTGCCTCATGCCTTTTTATCCCAAGTATCAGCCTTATTGATGATGAGGTTTTGTTTGTGCTGCAGAAGTTCAGACTTTTATTTTTTTCTGCAGCGTATAGTCAAAGGAATGGATATAAAGAGGAATACATTTGAATGCATTTCCATCAGAAGAAAACACTTAAAAAGTGTATATGTGCTGACCCGCCGACGTCTCCGGATGGGCTACCAAATCAGCTCCTCTGTCGAATGTTGGGAGGATAAAAATTAAAGCTGCGTCGAGTGTTCCAGTCGGACGACTAGCAGCTCTCAGAAAACAGGCTTTCATGTGCTCAGGCTGACAGGCTTTTGATGTAAGTAGCAGAGTCTGAGATTAGGCTCGGAGGATATCTGGATGGCCTTTAGAGAAAGAGAAAAGGGAGGAGAGAAAGAGAGTGAAAGAAAGGTGTGAGGGTGGGGGAGTCTACCTGATAACTATCTACAGTATGTTAAGTATAAAAAACCCTTTTCTGAGGATGATGTCCCGTTTAAGATCTATAGCCATTGTGTTGAGATGTGTAGTTAATAAACACATCTTTTAAAAAAAGTCTTCTCTTCACAGAAAAGAAAACAACACAACCGAGAGAACAACTCAAAGAAAACACTCTGACAATCAACACTTTGTGTTAAAAGACTTAAAGCTCTCATTAGTATTCTCTTCAACTTCTTTTTTTGGCTCTTCCCTTGATATAGACAATATCTCCAGGGAGAGAGAGTCTGAGCATCTCAAAAAGCTTCATTCTCAGAGAGAGAGAGAAGACTTGCATGCTGAAGTCAAGTCATCCTCTCTATTCTCACCAGATGAGCTGAGGGAAATACCATATTGATCTCTGTTGACCTACGTAACAGCTGACAAAACTATTTGACAACAGAATCTATTTTGTAGCTGTTGTGGAGCTTTCGATCATGTCACACTCGTCCTGGGTATATGTTGTTTGCCCATTGTAAAGGAAATGTAGATGTTTGGATTTTCATTTTTCTGAAGAGGATCATTTAATATAATCAAAAACTGCTTCGGTTGAGCAGAAATCTTGGGCATCTGCAATCTACCATTCAGTAAGGGCCACACCTCTTAGCTAATGTCGCTTGGCCTGTCAAGCTTGTTTATAATGATGATGGTCTTTCTCCTCTGCTGTTTTTTTTTTTTATGTATGTGGACTTAATTGAATTTGGAGAATGCTTATTAAAAGCTATATTTTTTCAAAAATAATGCATCCACAAGGTGTTTAGATGGGTTGCAGAATAAAAATATAGTGTTTCCTTGAAAAAATACATTTAGTCTGAATTAAATAATTTAAGAAATTTTGAAAGATTCGATAATGACTTTGTGTTTACATCTACCAGCCAATAGCGGCCGCCATTAACTGTTTTGGGTCTTTGAATCTTTAGTCCTCCTTTATCTTTATTTATGTGTTCATTCATTCATTCTTTCAATCATTCATTCATTCATTCCTAATCACCTGACAGGTCATGCATAATGATGTAATGATGATGTTGGCAGATTTTCCAGTTTTAAAAAAATCTTAATTTCACACGGCGGTAGGTGAAAGCAGTGTTCGCTTACATCTAACAATTTTTTTATTTTACAGGTTGAAATGACCACTGTTGCTGTCAGATTTCATCAGCTACAGCTAGCTAATTAAGCATAACGTTAATGCCATGAATTGGCTGAAAACAATGTTGATGGCTGGTTTGTTTTAAAATTAGAAGCAGTTGTGAATTAATGTCCTGTGCTCTGGCCCTGGACGTAAATCATTGGCATCCTTAATACTGTAGGTAATGGCCTAGTTAGGAGGCCTTTAGTGCTAATCCAAACTCTTTAAGTGCCAAATATCACTCACTTCACCCCATGCAGACTGTGTGGAGAAATCCAAAGCTTGTCAAGCCTGCTGTGCTTCTGTATGCTATGATAGGATGTTTGCTGTTCAGGGGAGGGGTGTAGTGCATAGTCAATTCCATAACATCTGGTCGAACTCAAGCTGCTGAGGAAAACTGGATATGATTTATGATTGAGAGCTCCAGAAGAGCTACTAAATGGATGGATATTTATCAAGCTTTACTAGAAGTTATGCTTCTCTGACAGTGTACAAAAAGGTAATTTACTACTAAAAATGTAAAAACATTTTTGACATCAACCACTGTCATGTTAGGTTTCTGGAAAAAAAATGTACCTACCATAGACACTCTGACACCACATCTGTCACCACAACACCTAATTTGAATGTGTAATGAAATGCATTGAACGACTAAGTAAATGAAGTCTATGGTAGCCTTCCAGCTCAGACATTAATTTTTCATCCAGTTTGAAATATTACATTCCTAATCACAATATGAGCACTAATTTATCTTTCATCCATCATTTTAAATGGAATACATAATTCTCCATCCAACTCTATAAGCCATATGTGGAAGACTGCTAAAATCTTGAACCAGGGGTCAAATCAGAATTCCAATGAACATATAGTATCTTATTGGATTACAAAGCTCCACAATGAAATAATTGAATGAAAATGCCAATAGGAAGCCAAGTCTGAGGTTGGCCCGCAGCAGGCTTTGACCAATCAAGCCTAAAAGCATTACTACAACTATTTCTGAGTGATTTAGCTTTTTTCTGTAGGTCAAGCGTTTTTCATTCTATCAGAGTTTAAGCTACTTGAGCGCTGAAGCAGAAAAAAAAATCACAAAACTTTCAAATCAATCTTTAATGGCTTTTCTTGTTATTTTACATTCTTTAGTCCACACACGGCACCAATTTCAGGTTACTAGGATCCCATTACTACGGGATCAACAGGAATGCTTTTACATTGTCCAGACTCTTCTTATGACCCATCCATCTTTCCCAGAGAGAATGAAGGAATGAAACATCTTTCAAAGTTTGAATTTTTATTTCCCTCGTCTTGGCATCTCTATTAGTGACAGGAACAGGATTGGGAGAGCAGCCGTCTGGCTCTCTGACTGGAGGACACCCATATGCTGCTGTCATGTTCTCTGCTAATTAGGATTAATGGCAGCCATGACACTGCCTTACTCCTTAGCCTCATGCAGCCACTCGTAGGATCCCACTTAACTTTCAGCCTTGTCTTTACCCCCACAAAGAAGAAGAAGAAGAAGGTAAAAAAAGAATCCTGTGTGGAGATTGAAGCGCTGTGGAGGTTTTTAGACAGCTTTCTTTCAAGCCTGGCCAACACTTTGTGGTTTCTCAGACCTTCAGACAGTGTTTGATGTTTCTTCAAGGTTTCCTGATGCCAATATGAAAGATTTACTGGACTAAACTTTTTCTTCCATTTCTTCTGAAATTGTTTGAGTGTTGAGTGCAATGTTTATAGTAAACTTTGTTCGTATAGAGCACGACTTTGTGGCTTCTCAATAATTAATGAGGTGGCATTACTGAGCTGCAGTCTCTGAAGGACAAATTAGAAAGGTTGAACGAGATGATACAAACACACTAAAAAGAGAAGATGTGATGAGGAAAACCAGAGGCATTAATTGCTGATTACTTTTCCACTAATCTAGATTGCGAAGACCCTCAGATTCCATTAGCTTTACCCTTGAATCTAAAACAAAACACTAATACCTGGAGTTTGTGCGGGTGAGATATTCTCTCACACCAATTTGCAACAAGGCCTTTGTGTCCTTAGATCTACCTCATGAAAGGTGTGCTAGAGTAGCTTACCCTGTGAAATTAATTAAAGTACACTCAAGGCTTTCAGAGTTTGAAATCTGACACCCTCTCAGCGCTCTTTTCAGCTTACTTTACATGAAAGATATTTCTGTAATACCCTCTGCCAATTTCACTTCTAGGTGTGTTTTTTTTTCTGCCAGAACATTGAAACCAATTCATGTTCAGAGGGTTTAACCTGATTTTTTTTTTTTTGTCTGCTTGGGGGAAGCAGAGCAAACTGCAAACCGAACGTTGACATCACCTTGTAATGAGATAGCAAAAAAATGTCCTCCTCACTCATCCAGAAAACAAAGAACAATATTAGCATTCATTTGAAGTTATGTTTCTGGCCAATTTTCCATCTCCTTTTATGTCTCTTTTGGTCTCTATGAACTCCTGGGGAGAATATCTGGCTCTTTTAGCTCTACTAGCATGTTACTAATTTTGTCTGTTTGCCATTCATTGCTGGGCAGGTGGAGGTAATTTTTTTTTTTTTTTTTTTTTTGAAAGCAGCTGCCTGCTCCCACTGGAGACACAGTCGAGACCAAGCTGGAACAGTTAAGTTGTTGGCTGTAGAACCAAAGCAATTAGCTCATACTAAAATGCTTCGTAGGGCTACGGGGAACAGCCCCACATTGTCAATTCTCCACGGGTTAATCACCACAAGAGACCCTTTTCACATTACACATAGTCATCTGATCCACTGTTAACATAAAATATTGATTGGTGCAGGCTTAACAATGGGACATTCAAGTGTGTCTAGGATAAATCACTGTCAGTTCACTCTGTGGTCAGTAAAAAGAGTAAAGACACATTTCTCAATAACAATTCAGATGAATGTACAAATGCCTGAGCCTGTGATGAGACTGATGTTAGCTTGTTTGAATGGAAATTGATGTGAGCCAAGGGATGATCACCATGCCGTGGAGGAAACAGTGAAAGGCTGCAAGAACAAATTCGATGGACACCCTGATTAATTGTTATAAATGCCCGTGCAGGCAGCGACAGTCCAAGTTAGTTAATCTTGAGGAAGAGAGGGATTGGAAGTCAATAAAATTATGCACACCGGTGGTTTCGGTTTGGAGGCAATGTTTCCTTTACATTTCCATTTTTATTGCTGTCCATTCCAGGTCATTTCATGCGCAAAGCAACATCAAGCCTAAACTAATTTGTTGGCAGCTGTTTCACATTCTAAACATTTTCATTAGCAGCCAAACCCATCCACATAATGAAATATTGTTCAAAGGAAAATCTATTTCCACACTGTTTTATTTAATTTCACAACCTCAGATTCTGAATTTCCACCCACAGCGCTCAAATATAAACCTTATAACTCTGATTCTAAATATGACATCAGACTACTTTTGTTAATATTGCCTCAAGAATCAGTGGAATGGAAAATGCTGAGAGAAAGCCAGGAAGCTAAAGCAGCCATAGAAATGAAAACACAAGCAAGCTGGGATTCCAAAAGTCATAACAAAACTGAAATTATTATTAAAATGCTGCATTTATTCTGTCCTCTTTACCGGAAAGATATACCCCTTGCAGAAAGCCAAAGGCCCACATGTGAATTGATGAATAACTATAAATATTCAAGTAGTGAAACTGCTTTTTTCTTTAAATGAGAAATGGGCAACATGGCCTGGGTGAGTTACTTCTTCTAAGAGACGGAGAGATAAGTCTCTCTGCTCGCAGTTCAAGCGCTGAAAGCGTGTGTCCTTCCCTCTGGCTGAGGTGAAGTGAGAACACAGGGCGGGAGGGAGAGGACTGGACGGGACGGTCGACTGTGGGAGGGTTCGTTCTGGTGTCGGATTGCACGTTAAATGTCCCGGAGGTTATTCACGTTTGATCAGTGTATCCATTACGCTCTCTGGCCGATGACACTGAAGTGTCGCCTGTCTGAGGGCGAGATGAGGAAGTTCTGGACTGTGAATGTGCATGATGAGGAAATGCTGCGTGTGTGAGAAAAAGGATGCAAAAAAGAAAAATAAACACACATATAAACACAAACACACACATGCAAACACACACGTTTTCACATGAAAACACACTTGTGTGACTTGTGAACATAGGCACCTTTTTGACATACTCTGACACACACACACGCACTTGCATTTTAAACAATGCTGACTTGTGTGGATTCACAATACATATTTTAATTGGCCTTTCTGCTAGACCAAAACGTATGGGTCAGCTGACTGGTCACAACTTGAGTGTTCACACTAAATGCAGTCATGGCATCCACAATCCCCTTTGTGCCAACTCCAATATAGCATAACTAAGAAAGACGACAGCATCCTCGACAATGTTGAGTCCTCTAAACTAAACTTGCTAATAGTTGTCAAACTTGCTTAGCTCAGTCGCTACTAAGTTCACATGGTTTATTCAAAAGCTTATTTGTACCATTGATTCCGATAACTGCTGTTTTTTTTGTTGAATTTCTTTTACTTTGACATATGAGGATTGAAAAAGTAAATGGTGCAACAGGGATAATAAGCCATGAGGGCTTCCTCCATTTTGGACTCTTTGTCTTGACAGTGTTGACCTTTGAGGGGACGGAGAGCCAGTTTTCAATTGGTCAGCTTCTACTAGCCTATTCATGTTGCCACTGCGAGTGAATCCGCTAATCACCGCAATCACGAAATTAATTTGCAGCAAAATTTTGCGTTTTAAGTGCTGGTGTGACCTTTCATCTACAGAGTGTTGGCCCGACATTATTCATTAAAACACGTAAAAGCTGCACACCTCTCTCTCTTTCACACACGCACACACACAAATACCTAATGCATGATTCAAGTGCACACCTTCAGTACTCACTCTTTCTTGCACACACACTCTCATTAACTGATGGTGGTCCAACTTTGACAGGAGTGTAGGAACACATTTTGCATAACCACAAACACACACACACACACACACTGACCAATACCTGGTGAGTTTATCACATTTTACATGAACACACACACACACACACTCATTTATAAATATATCTTCACACATATAATTCAGAGGAGACCCTCGCCCCTCATCACGGCCTCTGTCACAAACGCTCCTTGTCGTCAGGCTCTGTGTGACTCCCCTGAGTCGGTTGCTAGGCAACCGTGGCTGCATTAACATGCGCGGGAGAGAGGGAGCAGGGGATACCTCTTGCCTGTGGAGCGAAAACAACCACGACAGCGTCAGTGTGAGGCGACGGGTTCCTTCACAGCACCCCCACCTCTCTCTGTCTCTCTCTCTCTCTCGCTCGCTCTCGCTCTCTCTCTCTCTTTTACAGCCGTCCAGCATTCACGCTCTGCTCAGTTAGTTAGGATACACGCTCAACCACTGGAGCGCAAGAAAAAGGTATGTTAGGTTACACATCATGTAGAGCAAGCAGGGGCTTCCACCACTTCAGCAGAGGTGCCTTTTTTCCTTTTTTTAGTTCAGTATAAAACATTTAAAAGCCGAGATATCAGCAATACATGTTTTACATTGCTGGGCAGTATAAAAGTTTGATAGAGGAGATGAGCCTTTAATAAGGTTTGAAAGGGGTGTCTTGGCAGAAGAGACAGGACTGAAATCTTTTTTTTTTTTGGTAAGCTTTGCAGGAATAAAGACAAAGGAGGATGGAAATATACACATGAAACAGCTTTGTTACCTTCCCGCCCCCGTCTGCCCATCAAGCGACTCCATTCTTCAACTTGACATCATCCTTCCACACAGACAAGGAGAAGAAGAAGAAAAAGAAGAGGAGGAGAAGAGAGAAGCAGAGGTGGGGAGGCAAACAAAACAGGCACGGGGAGAGGAGGAAGCGCCGAGAGGAGGTGGGCAGCGCAGTTTCAGCTCTCGCAAGGCTGAGGAGGAGAAAGTGAAGGCAGCGAGAACTTGGCCACTAGTGAGATGAAATTCGGGGAGGAGACGCCGGAGCGCTGCAGGGTACGACATCCAACCAGAGCCCCAAAATTGGACGAGCCAGCAGTCTCTGGATCCTGTGCCCCTCCACAGCCGAAGGATGAGAGGGGTCGACTTTCACCTTAGTTGCCAGGGATGTCTGTGCACTACGGAAAGGCGTCCCCCTCCAGCATGTCCAATGCTATGTTATTCCTGATGCTTTGCAAGGTAGGTCTTTAAAAAAAAAGAAAAAAGTACCACTGTCACCCCACATCCATCCCCTCATCATCATCATCATGTGCAGAGCAGCTGCAAACTGTCAACAAATACTTAATGAATCTTTCACCAGTTTTAAATGCCATGACACTGTGTCGCTATGAATTCATTATGCTTCATGATATATTCTTCATATATGTGGGATATTTCCAGGCTCAGTTGTCTTTGTATGAATCATTGATTGAGGCGGCAGAGCTGTACAATCAAAGCATGCTCCCTATTGTCTTGTGGGCTTTACTCTGAGAGGTACTATTAGCTCTGTGGTGGTTATTTGTCCAGAGAACACATCCACATGGCCCTCTGGGAGTTGCTCACCATCCCTGATATCAAGAAGTTTAAATGCTTTTTGTGTGAAGACAGCTCTCTTTTAATTGATTTGTGACTCACATGTGAGTCATTTTCTTGAGTGTGATGAAGTTAAAAGGGATTAAAACAAAATCTTCTTTTGGGAACACGTATCACACAGGTGCTTTTTTGTGATAATATTCATGCCGTCGTATCGTCAAATTTAAATTCCTTGTCTGTCAATTTAAGACACAACTTACTTCCTGCATGTCTGAACTTTTCTGCGGGGGCTTCAGCAGGTTTTTCTTTTTTTTCTTTTTTTTTTGATCAATAAAAAATGTTCCATGATCCAAAATAGATCAGTCACTTTCCTCTCTCTCGCAGAACAATGAGTGCAGGTTATAGAAAATGGGTCACACTCACTATTGGCAGTTTCTCATCTGATTTATAAACTCTTCCTCTCGATTTCTCTCCACATATGGTACTACACAGTATGTTTCTGTGTGTGCTGTGCCTTGGATGTGTGTGTGTGCATCTGTGTGTGATGGGCGTCAACCCCTATGTGTGTGTGTGTGTGTGTGTGTGTGTGTG
>JBCAUF010000042.1:12638333-12651586 GCA_038406115.1 Haemulon aurolineatum
CACACACACACACACACTCACACATACTTCTATGAGACAGGAGGACAGACAGAGTCTCTGCCTGTCATCTTGTATAGAAAACATCCTTAGAAAGAGAAGAAGGGAATTTATGAGGAGGCTGCCCTTTGAACAAGATGAATACAGCCCTGCCCACCTGTGCCCTGAGCCAAATCTCTAGCATATGACGCTCATTACTGTTATTACTTTTTTATAACCTTAATTTCTATCAAGCAAGTTTTGTCAAGCACATATTCATTATTCAGTGTTTGTACCATTTACAAAGGCAGCATCACAGAAGTAATCATACAGACGTGTGTGTGTGTGTGTGTGTGTGTGTGTGTGTGTGTGTGTGAGGCCATCTTCAGGCACGTCAGCAGATCACTGAAGTCAGTAGGATTCGTCCTCTCAGGATCATGGATGTCTCTTCCAGAAATCTTGTCAGGGAGCTCTGGAGGAGCTCTGGGAATAAGACTCCCACCCCTAGCCAGCACCTCAGCTCTGTCACTACACTGGATATGATTGGATATCAGCATGCAGAACATGCAGCCTGTCACCATGGAGACTGACATGTATCACTCCGGTTGCCAGACGCACCCATTGGCAGACACAGTTGAGTCTCACTTGCACGGTTGCCGGCCAAAATTAAAGTGGAAACCACTCCGGGGGCTAATGTGGGATGCATTGAACAGGGAGCGAGACAAGTAAAGAGACAGATAGATGGATGCACAGGCTGACAGAAAATGACAGGATGATTGAAAAGAGCAAAAATGCAAGAGAATGGGGAGGAAAAGGATCAGGATTAACAGTGGAAAGCTCTGTCCATTTCTCTGTGTGGTGATGAATGTCTGACAGGTGTTCTCTCAGAGCAGAGCAGAGCGGAGATTGATCGATGCTGATCTTTGTCATCTCTAGTTCATTCTGAAGCATTGGCAAGTGTGCTGGAGAGACGGTTTTCTGTCTTTGGCAATACTTATCTACAACATTATTTATGATTTATGGCACCTGTAAGGTCATTTCTGTGTAATTTCTTGGCTGTTTTTGTATTTTCTTAACTTAAAGTAGGACAACCACATTGTAAAAATACTGACATTCAAAACGTTGCAAAAGTAAAACAGTGTTGCAATAAAAATGAACATAAAATATCAAAATGTTGGTAGAAAGCACCAGAGTACAATACTTCAGTATCTGTACTTTAATATTTTCATTTGCAACCTCGTATTTCATACTCCAGTACAATTCAGAGGCAAATATTATACTTCAAGTGTAAAGTAGCAGAAAATGGAAGTACCTCAAAATTGTACAGTCCTTAGTTGCATTCAACCCACTGTGTATGTTACCAGATTTTAGATAGAAATCATGAAATTTATGTCCATCCAACCAAATATATCCATAGGGTCAGATAAATATAATTTCTGATGACAGCCAAATGGACAAAATGTGTGTAAGTTAATTAAAAAGGAGGAGGGAAGGTTGTCTTCTCTCTATATTTTGTTTTGTTGATTTTCTGAGGTTCAGAACACTTCAGATTTCATCCAGTAGAGGGCACCATAGTAAATAATATTCCGAGATGAAGAGGGTATACAGCACATGTATTACATGTGCAAATTGTGTAGGATCAGTACAAGTGCAAGTTTTCCATTATTATAACTATAAACATACATCATATGAATAATGGTCATCAGAATTTGATTTGCTGCAGAAACAGCACTTTTACTTTGATAATTATTCACTGATAATACTTCTACTTTTGCTTGCAGGATCTTAACTTGTAATAGACTGTTTTTATCATGTGTTATATTTTGCTCAGCTAAAGGTTCTGCATACATCTCCCACCATAGGTATAATATATATTCCCTGACACATGCTATATACAAAAGGAACCACTGTATAAACATGTGTGTGTAGTTGTAGTGTGTGTTTTGCAGCGTTGAAGCGGAGACATTGTTCTGTGACATGTCGTTCATGAGTGATGGCGTGTGGAGTGAGCTTGTTCTGCGTCTGTTTTGATGTTCAGTGCTGTGCAGCTCCTGCTTTGAGAAGCAGGTTGAAGGAAATAGATTATGTGCATGGTGTCTCTCATGGTATTATTTTCAGGATTATTTTTGCAAAAACATAACAAAATGTGGCGTATTATTGTTTCACTGCATCAGGTTTTGTTAAAGTTTTCCATTTTATAGTTGCTGCAGTAAAAATGGCGCAAAGAATGTGAAATTGTGGGCGAAATTTGAACACCAGTGTGAAAGCAGGCGTTTCTTAATGTGTGATTCGTAACAGAGAATATGTGCACTTGAATGAAGAATTAAGTGTGTAACTGTTGTGTTGTCTTTGCGGGAGAGAAAACAAATTCTACACATGTCCAATTCCTAAAACATTTTTCTCTGACTTTATTTTTCTTTTATTTAATTTACTGATACACATGTGTGACTATTTTCTAGAGCTACAAATTCCATTGTCACAGCTGCTCAGGTGTTATGCACCAGATATACCTTCATAGAGAAGATGTTTCAGGGGTTTTGAGGGGACAAGTTGGTGATATGTACCAAGTTAGTGATATGTAGTAACAATCTTCTCTGCTTGTTTGACTGAATGGCTTTGACAGTGCAGTGATACTTACAGTCATCTCTGTTGTCCCTCTGAGGCAAACGTTGGTCATGTCGTCTGTCACTATGCATCAGAGTAAAAATGACACAAATATTAAACCGTCTGAGATAGGACACGCCTGTTGACTGTATGCATAAAATAGTTTTTGGGTTTCATTTATCAGGCATTTCTTTAATGGTAGAAAATCTAAAAAGAAACAGAAACCAGAACCAAAAGCTGTATAATCTCATAAGAACAGTGTTTCTGTGGTGTTCAGACCACACGCAATTTACAGTAATGGGTCTGATGCATCACAGTTCTGGAAAATGTATCTTGTTTCTCAATAGTATTCGCTCTTGGATGCCAAAAAGTTATGTGGTTCAGGAAGATGGAGTCATAACCACAACTACCCACTCTGCAAGTCCACTGAGTGATCAAATATTCAATCAAGTGGTTTCTTCCCACACAGTTTAGAAAAGAGCTAAGTGAGAGGTAAACTATTAACAACATGGCCAGAAACGTAAGCTCTCATCTTGCTCATAAACATGTTAGGTTGACCGTAAATGGTAGATTTTGCGTGGTGGATAAAATGTTTTTTATTTGTTCTGACGTTCAAACCAGAGAGTGAAAACAAAATTAAATTTCAGACAGCAGACGTTTTCGGCAACCCACCCGCGGATGATTCAAAGTATTTCATAATGTCTTGTGATGGCTGATTGGCTCATCCAAAAGCGGGATATGAAACTGAATCCTATTTTTATTTTCTTGCATTTATTTCCTCAATTTGCAGAGAGAGCTAAATATGAGGGAAGATACAGATTGCTCTCTAAAACCCCTCTCACCCTGTTGTACAGGCACAACTGATTTTACAGTCTCTGTCTCTATAACAACAATATTAGGTGGGCTTTGTATTTTATGCCAGGAACATTTGAGCAGCCAGACGTACAGCAATAAAAGCCAGTTTAAATTTGCCTTTGATTACTAACAAAATAGCTTTGTGCTCTGCGGCTGCTCGTCAAAGTTGCATTAGGGGTATCGCACATGGTGAGTTGCTTTAGTGGTCTGAGACAAGAGCCGAGGCCTGGAGCCACTCCCAACGTCACACCCTGGGACTGGTTTTGATTCCATCTCTTACACACTCACCCAAACTTCTGTCAAAGGCCCCTGATGTTACCGGACAGCTGTGAAAACAATGTATAAACTATACGACTGCAGCTGGTCACCACTGTCTCAAATCAGTTACGAAACAGGAAACGGGGGCGGCTTCAGTACCGGGTAATGGGGCTCACAGCCTGGAAAAAACCTTAAGAGACAAGCAGAAGGAGACAGGAAATGAGCTGAGTATTTTGGAAGAGGAGCATGAGCCCCGCCGCCCCCTCGTCCAGACATTTTTTTATATACCTCATTACACACCACCGAGACATAACTAACAGCAGCAGACAGAGCTGTAGTCTCTTCTTATGATTACTCAAAGACCTCTTGGTTTGCTGTGATAAATTACTTCAGAGCCTACTACATAAAGGATTCATAGAGTGTGTCTCTATAAACTTATGAATGAGTGTGCCAGGGGAGAGGTTTAAATCACACACACTAGGCTACAATGACAAGGTTCTTCAGTCTAATAAATGTGACGTTTGGACACAGGCATAGTGCTTCAAACGGTCATATTACAGAAAACATATCACTTATCCCATCTAACCATGCAGATTTTGAGAGGTTTTGTGATAACCACCACTTGAATACCTCTGTTGCGACCCCAATACAATGTAATTGTGGTGCTCATATCTTTGGAAAATAACATTTTTATAAATTTAACAGCAGCTTTTTCCAGAAACATAGTATTGGTTTGCCAGCATAAACCACAGACCTCACTGTCAACACTGTATTTTTATGTTCCGTAGAAAACTGTCGACAGTACAATACAGACAAGTTACCCCATTTTTACTGACGTTTAGTTCTCCTCCAGTCCATATTATCCTGCAGCAAGAAAACAGGAATGTGTTCACAACTTCAGATAACAAACCAGAGTAAAACTCTTTACATCAGTGTTTTGATTGGCTGTGCTTTAGCATTGTTTCAGAACTGAGAGCATGGGTAAAAAGTTGGGAGATGTTTCTGGGAAGCAATGGTACAAATCATTCTGGGAAAACATCACAGTGAATTAAACAGTTGCTTCAGGGCATTTCTTAGGAAGAGAAGACTCATATCTTCAACCTGAAATGTTATGCAATTAATGTTGTGGCTTGGACAAATATCAGAAGCGCTGTAATTACACCTTTTAGTTGCCAAAATGATGATTTGGGGCAGCTGTGGCTACTGTATCTGTTCTGTTCATTTCATATTAATCAAGTTTGTAGTCCAGGTCAAAAATGACTGTCCCATTAAAGATAGTTATAAATGCATAAATGCATGTATGTTATCAAAAAAAAAAATTAAAAGAACGTTAAAATCAATCCTAAAACACAGAGGGAGCCAATGCAGTGATTTTAAAACCGGTGTAATATGTGCCCGCTTTCTGGCCCTCGTCAGCACACGTGCTGCTGAATTCTGTAAAAGTTGTAAACCTGAGATGTTTCTTTTTGGAAGACCATATAGCAGGGCGTTACAGTAGTCAATACGACTGGAAATAAAAGCATGCATTGGAGTCTCTGTGTTGGCATGACACTGGCATTATGTGTGGAATAAAATTAAGTTCAGAGTCAAAGATGACACCCATTGGATGGGTTTAAAGACATAATCAATACTACCAATACAAAACTAAAATGGCCTAATGTGAACATGGATATTTAAATATGTTGAAATCAACCATGGTCACTTGGACTTTAGTTGTGTGTCATAAAGATGTTGCATAACAACTTTTGTTCTATTGTTTGGATATCCAGTTCCACTTATTACTCATTTGATTCAGAGGAAATGTCTTGGGAAAGTGTTTTGACAGGTAGGTCAGTACTACACAATGCATTCACTGCTATATAAACAAATCAATCAGATAAGTGAATGAAAACATCCATCAAATCAGACATGCGATTCTGATTCTTATCATTTCAAGAAGCAAGGAAAGGGTGGATGAGAAAAGAAGGAAATATCGCAGTTGCAGCACCGCACCTCACCATTATGAGATTGCATGACAGACAACTTGCTACGACCTGTCATCGCAAACAAACGGGGAATGGCGCCAGAACTGGAAATCTACAACCGAACGCTATCTGCCTCAGTCTGGCTAGAGGGCTGCAACTTGCCGGAGGTCACACTCAGGTGTTGTGTGTTTCCCGTAATATGCATTTGTGTGTAGGAAGAGTTACACCTCTACTGTAAGTGTGACAGCAGTGCCAAAACTGAAATTCATCATTGCAACATAATTTCAAGGAAGCTCACAATCATGGTCATGCACTTACTGGATGATAATCATGTGAACATGACACACCAGATCTGTTTTCACACATTATTGGCCGCTTTAAAGCTCTTGGTCTATTCTAATCAATGCTAAGTTGAAAATGGCATTTGGTTTAGGGCACATTCTCCCCATTTACCTCCGCTGTGAGGTCTCAATGTCTCCCAAATTGCCATGTTGTTGACTCCAATATTGTCTCTGAGATGAATGAAACTCTCAGTCATCAGATAAGAGCTGATAATCAGAGGCTTAATCAGTGGACACACATGTCCATTTGAGCACAGTATAGACAATCTGATAGTGTCATTTGTCTATTATAAATCTTATTTTGTTAGATTAGGAGGAGATTGGAGTGTTGACATCACAAAGGGGGGAAGGGTTAGAGTTACATAATATGGCAGGAGCAACAATGGATGACAAGTGTGCCACATCAAGACATTGCCAAATGAGTTGTTTGTTTTGCTGTTTTGGACTGTGCTTCAATTGCCAACTTTGCCTAGCCTGCAGCAAGGGAAAAATAAGAATAAGAGACTTACCAGCCAGATAACCTACTACCACCACAACTGCATAAGAAGACACTGGGTTGGTTAGTTGGTATAATGTCCTGTCATGTGGTTTTTGGCAAGTCACTACAAATGATTTATTTTCAAAAATGAACACCAAGGTCAGACAAGCAATTGATAAGGTAGGGCAGGCTGGGCGAGTAGATTGCTGGTGGAGAATAAGGCAGGAGGTAGGCAGGCAGTATGTGAGTAGAGCAAGATCAGGCGGAGTCAAAATTTGGCATACAGGTGTAGCAACACAGAGTTTATGAACAGTTGCAACAATACAAATTGTGTGTGTAGGTAAGTAGGTCAGCCATGCCCAGCCTAAGACTGACAGGAGAAAAGAAGATAAGCAGGTAAAAAAAAAAACAGAGGACATCCTACCAGGCCCAACAGGCAGGCAGTTCTCTCTGTGTGTGCAGGCAAGTGAGAACGCAGCAGCTCCACTCCCGGCCGGCACGCTTGTGGCGGAGCTCAACCGAACTGAGAAAGGAACGAATCAGTTCATGAAGCGATTCGATTCAATTTATTCACTCAAAAGATTTGCTCGTTTCAACGAATCGTGCATGAACGACCCAACACAAGATCTTGATCATAGACTGTCCTCAGAAGCAAGGGTGGCAAAGGTTCAATTTGCATTAATGTTTCTTTTAAGTGCCAATGTATAACTTTCCGGTGAGGGTAAAAATCACTGTGATAATTCAGGCATATTTGTGTTCATGCTTGTGTGTGTTTATGTTCACATTTACATATTTATATACTTTTATTACCAAACGAAGTTATGTTTACACCTGCGTATGCGCAGTGAGAGATGCGCATTTCAGTATTGTTCATCGTCGGGACCGGTACGCCTTGTTGGTGAGTGTAGCAGTTGCTAATGCAAAAGGAAAGGCAATATTATGTGAAAATGTGTGTTAACTTTAAGTTGTAATTTCGGATTTTGTGTTTGTATTCATTTGCAGGTTTACAACCTACTTTACTACTACTACACGTCTAAAACTAACTACCTTACAGTTTGAGAAGCAGTCACACTTGTGGGCTAACGTGCGAAGCTAACTGTGTGAATGATACTGTGGGTGTGTTTGAATAAAAGACTGGATGTCAAAGACGAGTTGTTTCCGCCATACTTGTCCCGGACTCTTCCAGGGGGGAGATTGCTAAGCTGGGTTAGAGCTTAGGGAAAGTCTGGACAGCCAAAGTTTGTTCCACACAAAGTCCAATTCTGCGCTTACCAAGTGTTCAGTTGTAAAAGCAATGACTAAAAGGCAGCGCTTGCAAATAACTTTACTGCAGCAACAAACACTTCATCCTAATGATCTCAAGGTGCAAAGGTAGAAACACACAAAGATCTACAGTAACAAAAGCATGTGCCTGTAGGTGTGTAATTGTCCAATGCAGTGTCTGGCCAAATGACTTTACTTTGCATTGCCTTAACACATTCACAGGCCTGTTAGGTGGAAGACAAACTTTCAGCTTTCCCACAGCAATATTTCACTGGATAACAGCTTCCTTATCGTGATGCACTTCTGAAGCCACTAAAATGATGTACTCTCGACTCTGTTAGACTTATTCACAGTATAGATAATAATAGAGAGTAATAGTAGATAATTATGTTACCATAAATACAGTACAGCACTGTAAATGGATTGATTTGTCTGACAGTTTATTTATAATTATTGTGATGATCATTATTATTTCCAACAAAATATGCAAAGATTTCTCTACCATGAGGCTTTCTGTGTTGTTTCTGACATTCTCACATGCATGCACTAGACTAGCTTTGCCATGTTAGCAACATTGTGCTGAGGTTAGCACAACTCCATACTGATCAGCGTGGGAGTCACTCACACTATGGCAACCGCAAATGAAATGCCAGCTGGATGCCAGTGCCTTAAATCTGGAGCAATCCGGGTTCCCAGTCAGCTAAAACAGTAACCGCTCTGACAGATTTGTGGATAAGACAAGGATAGCATTTGGTTGTTGCTCCACCTTTGTGCAATACATAAATGCACTGAGTGTTTTAAATGTTCAATAATAGTCTTGGTGGAACTAATTGAGACACTCTTCCTAATACATAAGTTTTAATTTTTTATCAAGCCATTCATTTTGTTATCTAACTTTCATGGCGTGAGAAAGGCTCTTCAGTTGTACAGCCTATTTTGACCTATTAACCTTTCGGAAAGTATTTGTGCAGTGCTCATTCAATGTAATAAATTCCTTATTTTTATAATAAAAATAGTACCAGTCGCCAGTGGGCAAAATGCTACGTCAGTCTCCAGGAAGAGAAACCGCATCTGTCGATTACACTTGTACTGCAGTCTGTTAAAAAAAAAGAGAGAAAGAGACATATCCTGGTACATTTGGGGCTTTTTTACCGCTGGACTGTGATTCTACATATCGTTACATCACTACCTCGCACAGTATAGTGTATTTATGGAAAAACAGATAACATCAAACCACTTGGAAAACCTCAGACAACACAATTTGTCAACACCAAATGATACGTGAGCAAAATCCTCAAACATCTCCAACATAGATTGAATAATTATGTGTACTTGAACACATTTACAGCCCTAGAGAAATTAATAATAAAACGTCAAGCAAGTAAACATGAACTATGTCAGATCACAAACACATGGACATGCTGTTTATGATGCTACTAAGAGGTGGATTGGGCACAAGCAGGAGAGAGAGTGAAAAAAAGTATGCAGACTGGAGAATGACGTTTTGGCTGACATCGGTTTAATTACAGTTTCCTTTAAGAGAGCAAGTCAGAGGCAGACTGAGTAGAGGAAGGGAGGGCACTGGAGCAGTGGCAGGCATCTGGACATCTCACATCTGGACATACTCAGGAGGAATGACTCTTCAACCTACAAGGTATGTGTAACCTTCACTTTCATATATATATTGTTAAATATTTCACATTTGAAAGATATTTTCTTAAATACTGAGAATTGACAACTTACTTTAGTGTTGTGTTTTATAGTGATTTTATGTCAATGACTCAAAACTGTACAGTGAAATACAGTCAAAACTAACTCAAGGAGCTGAAAAAACAGAATTGTCCCTACCAGTGGAGACTTTGACCAGCTCATCTATTTCTCTAAACATGTTACGTATTACATGTGCCCCTCTCATTTTTGGAAATACTGTGTTGGTTAAATGTTTTGTTTGTACTGTGCTGTTACACCAAAGGTAGCAGAAAATAGCAGGGCAATTTAATTGAAATTAAGTTGATAGCAGTGTGTTATATCTGAGAAATACTAAAAACCATACTGTTTAAAAAAGGGGAAACATTTGGTTATTGTGAAGCACATGTTGCAACAGTTGTTATGCATTCAGTTTGCCCATGACCATGGAGATGGTATCCTCTACTTACAGACAAAACTAAACTCATCTGTAACACTTTTGATGTGGACCTACACTCTTAGTTTGTAGCTCCATTGATTATTATTATATTCGAAAAGATTCTCATGTGTGCTGAGCATCACCTAAATATACAGTTGACTCGGAAGTAACTGTTCAGAGCAAAACCAATTCCTGGGCAAACAAGATTACATCAAACAACCCCAGGGATATCTGGGTGAACAGAGCCTGGTGCTCATTATAGAAACATGGTAAACACTTTACTACATGACATGGACACAGGTACAGCGGAAATACCTAATGATTTATGCGTGAAGACAGGGCTGGTAGGTGGTGCATGTAAAGATTGCAAACTCAACTATTTGGAATAGTCGTAAGATTTACAGTATACAGATGGGCATTTAAATACAGTGCTCTTTTTTTATGATGGTGTAGTTGGCACTCAAAGATCTCAGCTGACGATCAGCTGGTTGCAGAGGCCAGAGTAATTGCACAGTCATGTTGTTGTGGCAGCTAATGATATTCTGTGGAAACATAAAGGCCAAGTCAGGGGATGACCCTATAATAAACATTTCCCCAGTGGGCAGCATCACATCCAAACAACCCCAACAGCACATCACACAGTTGAACCATATAACCCACACAGATGCATTCAAAGCAGACTCATTGACAAACCAATAAATGTCTAGTTTAAATAATCATCTACGATAGTATTACATTTTAAGTTTGATTTGAGCTACATAGTTGAGTATTTTCCAAACATTTCAAATGTTGCCCTGGGTTATAACAGCACACAGTGTGCATAATACCTTTGTTGTTGTCATGAAAGTGCCAAATAGGAAAGGTTTATCACATTTTCCTTATTATGTGTTGTCTGTGTTTAACTGTGGTTGTCTGTTTGAATACTTTACTTAAATGACTGACTTTCTGTAAAGAGCTGCTGCACCGAGCTACGTATTCACTGTATTGTCATGAAAATTGTATCTGTCTTCTCATCGAACTCTTGGCAAGAAAATGAAAAAGCGCATTTCACAAAATGTGAAAATGTTGCTTTCATGTCAGTGTTTAATTGTCTCTGCTTTATGTTGTCCACAGCATCCCAACCTTGAGCAGCACAGTTTCATATGGAGACCAAAACAGCACCAATGGCACTGATTGTCCTGAATCAGATGCCTGGGAGTGGCTCAACAGCAGACAGCCGGTGTATATCCTGTTCATCACTGCGCTGGGAATCGTGTTTAATGTGTTTGTCCTGATGGTGTTCTGCCTCCACAAAAAGGCCTGCACTGTGGCTGAGCTCTACTTGAGCAACCTGGCCGCTGCCGATCTCGTTCTGGTGTCCTGTTTGCCTTTCTGGGCTGTCAACATATCCAATGATTTCAACTGGCCTTTTGGTCAGTTCCTGTGCAAAGTCGTCAACCTTGGCATTAAGATGAACGCCTACTGCAGTATCTACTTCCTTGTTCTGGTCAGCATAGATCGCTATGTGGCACTGGTGCATACGATGTCCTATGGCAGAATGCGTAGGCCGAAATATGCTAAACTGGGCGCTCTGCTGGTGTGGGGTTTCGGCTTGCTCCTGAGTGTCCCCACGCTCATCTTCAGGAAGGTGGAACATTTCCCTGAGTATGGTGTGCATGCATGTTATCTTGACTACCCAAACAACACTGTTGGTCTGTTCTGTGATGGGATGTTGATTGTTTTTAGCTTCATCATCCCCATTTCAATAATCTCATTCTGCACTGTCAAGATTATTCAGGCCTTGAAAATACAGGCAATAGAGAGGTTCAATGCCGAGAAAACGGAGCAGAGGGCCACCACCTTGGTGCTGGCAGTCCTCCTGGCGTTCCTCATCTGCTGGGTGCCATTCCACATGGTGACCACACTGGACGTGCTGCTACGAGCTGAAGTCCTGGGAGGGTGTCATCTCACGACCGCCTTAGAAATCTGCAACCAGATCTTCACCTACTTAGCCTTCTTTAACAGTGTTCTCAATCCCATCCTCTACGTCATTGTAGGAAAGAACTTCCGGAAAAAAGTTTGGGAGGTGTCCAACCAGTGGAGCAATAAGAAAACGGCGTCGTCCGAGTCTACGCGTTCAAACTTGTCTTCCACACTTAAGACTTCAGCATAGAAGAGTTTACAAAAATGAAATAGACTTTGCAGAAAAATAACTGTGGTGGACAGTCCCTTAACTGTCCTGAAATTCAAATGACAGGGGGAAAAAAAACAATAGCTTAATTTGTGTAGTGCCATACAAAGCATGAATGAATGCTCCCTCCTGGAGAGGATGTTATAGATTTCTGACAAAACAATATGTGCTTCAACCATCTTAAATTATCATATATCACTTATCATAAGCTGGAAAAACTGACCACATACAATTGTTTTTCTCGCTTTTTTAACAGTTCCATCAGATGCAATAGGTGGCTCTTTAAATCAGCTTGTAATTTCTGTAAATACATTTTTTTTCATATTATGTCCTGTTTTGCTGAAAACTTGGACTGTAAATAGTACCAGTATTTGTTTTCCTTTGTACATAACCATCTAATAAAACTTATATGGTTTTATGGATGCTTTGGTGAATCTTTATAGTGCATTTAAATGTGAAGTTGTGCAAGAAAATCAGAAAAGTGTGAGAGCCCCAACAACTGCTTGCTAAGTGTTTTCTGGTGTTTCTGACTCATTGTCTGCAGACTTAAAAACAGGATTCTGTCGAAGAGTTTCCAGTGGTGACACACAAACATGCTCATTTTTGTTGGCTGTATGCACATCAGTTGTCTCATTATACATTTCTCCCCACACCACCATTTAATGGTCCAATGTTGACTCACTGTGGGCTGTGTGCAAGGGTACACCCCTAGTTGTCCCCAAAATGAAGGCATGTCATGCCAAACAGGAAACCTTTGTTAGGAGTCAGGCTTTACCACTATTGCCAGAGCTGGAAATTGTAGTGGAACAAAAAACATTCAGGCAGACAAAGTTACTTCAAAGGGTAAAATGTTTGCCAAAAATACACAGCTTGACCTCGCTCCATGCCTGCCTTTTTGCATTAAGTGAATCTGGAATATATATTCTGCTTTGTTCATGAATGTTGATGGGTTCTGTATTTTAAAGGACCAGTGTTTAGCATCTGGCAGTATCTAGCAGTAAAGCTGGATTTGACGCAATGGATTGCAACCACATCACCTCAGCCACCCCTTCCAGAAACTATTGTGGCCGCAAAAGTGTTTGGTTTGTCTGTTCTGAGCGACTGCAGAAAAGAGGACGCTTTCATAAAGGGCTCACACTATGAAAACAAAAATACAACAACTCTTATTGATTATACACTAATGCAACCATTATATTCCATTTCTACCCGTAAATCCTCC